>PVKN010008290.1:0-25360 GCA_004027915.1 Capromys pilorides
CATTAAATAGAGATAGGTCTTTTCTCAAGAAATTATATTATCAAATATTTTAAAATTATATTATCAAATATTTTTAAATTAGATGTTAACCTCTGATATAAAAAGTCAAACTAAATTTTAAATAAGTGTCAATAAAGTTTTCCTTTTCTTTTATATAAAGCTCTTTCACGATCTTGCACCATGCTAATTATGCATGACCTCCCCTGTTGGAACCCATGGTGAACATTCTCCATCAAGTTTTGTGGACCAACTGCTCTTTTCTGAATCTCGTAGAATGGCCTCTAAATTATTTTATCTACAATATTGGTGAAATCTCTGCTACTAGAGGTATTGATTTCTATGTGTGAATACTTTACAACTATACGATCATGTTGTTGCTTTTCAATTGACTTGAGCTCTTCTTTAATTTAAAAATGCTAAAGACTTTTTTGTTAAGGCTTATTACTTTATTTTTTCAAATAACCACAAGGTAAAAATAACAAAATCTGGACTTTCATCTGGTCAAAGACATCCAGTAATCTTTTATCTATATCTTGACAGTCATATACTATGTATGGAATTCCTTCAGTGCTAATGTGTTTTGTCAGTAATCACAGGGAACTATGTCTACATACAAATATGAAGGGGTACTGACTTTTTGAAAGGAGTCTATGCTATACATAGACTCCTCCCTTTCTGCAAACTTGTAGAAATTTTCCATTTTCTAATTTCTAAACTCCATGTACTTATCCAAGTCTAGCAACTGTCTGATTTTCCATAACCTCGTTTTCCTCACAGCTATTTTCTTTCTTTTTTACCATGTAAAAAATACAGCTGATCAAACAAGAGAGTGCTCTATGAAAATTAAATTTTTCATCTCAAAGAAATGATAAATGATCGAGGAAACCGATGTTGATCCAGATTTGAGCATTATACAGTGTATGCATGCATCAAAACATAGTTCCCCATACCCACGCACAACTTTATATATTAGTTTTAAGAAACAAGAAAATTGCCACCATCAATAAGCATGTAGTTTTTGAACATGGGGACAAGAGTTCTTTGATTTTGTACCTGCCTGGCAAGCGCCAGGGCCTGAGTTCAAATCCCAGTTCTGCAAAAAAATTAAATGAATAAATAAAATAAAAATAAATAAGTAGATAGATAGATAAATAAATAAATAAATAAAGAGTTCTTTGATTTTGGCAGAGCAAGGAATCACTGGGAGGCATCAGATGAAGTTCTGATCCCCAGGCCTGCGTCGAGGAGACCCTTAGCTCTCCAGCTTGAGGGGGGGCCCAGCATGTGGACTTTGAAGCCAAAGTCCAGGCAGTCATGAAGCAGGCGTGCTACAGAGGGTGCGGCCCTGCCCTAAACGACCACTCGGGTAAAGGGGTGAATTCCTTTTTCCTTCAGGTCACCTGATCTGGTGTTTTTTGAATTAGGGTGCTGGAACCCCAAGACCCAGGGAAAAGCCATCATTGTGATAGGAAGAGAGCATGGTCAACCTGAGAGAATCAACATTTTCAATATCAAAGATTAACTAAAAAGGAGAAAGAGAGAAGCAGAGAGACAGAGAGGAATCAGAAAGCTGAGAAGATAATAAGTGGCAAATAATTTAACAGAAAAAAAAATCAAAACATAAGCTGCCAGAAGGGAGGGTGGCCTTTATCACCGAACCCCGGAAAGGCTCAGAAATTGAGACACTGGGCATTTTTGAAAGTGGCCTGTGGACTGGACAACTGTGGTCCCACGGTGCCAGCACACTTTCGGAACTGACTGTGGCACCTGCCTTTGGGTGGCTTTTGGCATCAGGAAAAAATGAGGTGCTCTGTTTTCTGGAAATTAAGCCAGGGGCCTGGGAAGAGAGAGCACCTATGGGATAGCTTACTGAAAATATGGGAGTGAAAGAATGGCTCAGTGGCACACATGACAGGCTCAGTTAGGAGGATCACAAGTTCGAGGTCAGCCTGAGCCACCTAGGGAGACCCTGTCTCACACGATGAGGACCAGCCGTTCTGAATATCGCCTGGGTGAGTTCCCAGCATGCACTGCAAAATTAAGGGGATGTGCGGATGTCTACACATGGCAAGAGAAGCTCTCATTCTCTTTCTTGACCCACTGACTGGGCTGCACCAGGGGAGATTCTGTCTGGTGACACTAGTTACCCTGGCAATGATTGGCACTGCCAGCCTGCTCAGTGCCACAGGACAAGGCCAGGGCAACACTATCTTCTACAAGAGCCCTCCCTCAGCAGGACACATATGCTCACTAACCATCAAATCATTCCTAAAGTCTAAAATAAAAACAAAGTAATTAGAGGCTTTGAAGTCTGCCTCAAAGTAATTAGAGGCAGACAGTGCCTGCGGATTGAAAAAATCCAGAGTTAAAGGTAGGGACCAAAAGTCTGCAGCTACGGTCACGAGATCCCACCCAGAAAAGACTCCACAGCCAGAATGGCGAGGAAGAAGACAGATTATTGCAAAAGAAACAACTCAGTGCTTTCTCTAAAGAGACACGAGACATGCTGAAAAGACACCTGGGAATCAGCACGTCCTGGACAAATGTTGGCACAGTCAGGAAAGAGAAGATGTGAGTGCTCCTGTACCCTGCGTCACCTGGAAAGGATAAGACCTGGGTCAGGGTTGGGTGCATAACTGCCAGGCTGAAGACCAGAGCTGCAGTGGAGTGGCTCTCACACCGGGAGGGAGGGAGGCCCCTCCAGAGACCTGCGAGCATTTATCTCTAGCGTCCTATGGCCGGGCAGCCCTCAGCATGTGCAGGACAGAGCTAGTGACAACAGAGCAAAGGAATGAAGGGAGAGGCAGCACAGAGTGGGGCAAGGGTGTCCGGGAGACGGTGCAAGGCATACGGGTCACAGAGAACGCCTGGCTCATGTCAGCAAGACCACTGAGGCCAGCATGTGGGGACAGCATTGAGGAAAACAATGCTGGATTATAAATTGCTGAAGGAAGACAGGACCTCTCCTGAGGGAGGCGCCACCCGGGGTAATAGCCACACTGCATACCAGCGTCTCTTTGACGGTGAGTCTGTAACTGCCTTTGATAATTGGAGGGATGTAAAACTTAGCCACTAGGATGCCAGCTTTAAAGAGCTGAGTATCTCAGCTGGACACAGTGGCACACACTTATAACCCCAGTGCGTGGCAGGCTGAGGCAGGAGGTCTGCAGGGAGCTCCTGGTGACTCTGGACTAGACAACAGGTTCAAGGCCAGTTGAACTACTTAGCAAGTTCCTGTGTTAAAGTAACAAAATTTTAAAAAAGCCTTCTGCGACTTTTTGTTCTCCATTGCCTTGGCAGCTTATGCCCACAGGTTTCTTCCTAATACCTTCACACGTTCACAGACTGCTGTACACTAATGTATACCCAGGAGTAGCGCACACTATGTGATTACTCAGACCACACTAAGAGTACCAGATGGAACTTTCTAGAATGCACTGAGAGGTGGGGGAGCAGCGGCTGCTCAGCTCGCGCACAGCTACCCACTCCTTCCTGCCTGCCCCACTGCAGCCCAGCCGCTCACCACCTGTAGAAAATGGTGAAAGAAATGACTTACTATGAATTTTGGGGGGTTAAACCCAATGCCACCTAAGAAGAACTGTCTCTGGAGTGCCATGCTGATAGGAATCTGCAACAGATTTCTCTAGCTTACGAAGTTCTCTCTGATGCCAAGAAAAGGGAATTATATGACGAAGGAGAACAGGCAATTAAGGAGGGTGGAGCAGGTGGTGGTTTTGGCTCCCCCATGGATATCTCTGACATGTTTTTAGAGGGGAAGGAAGGATGCAGGGAGAAAGGAGAGGTAAAAATGCAGTGCATCAGCTCTCAGTTACATCAGAAGATTGTTATAACGGTGCACAAGGAAACTGGCTCTGCAAATGAATGTGATTTCACAAATGTGAAGGCCGAGGTGGTGAGAAAGGAGCTGTGGGGTGCTGTCCCGACCGTGGAGGTACGGGAAGGCAGATAAGAGTTCATCAGAGAGGACCTGAAAAGGTTCAGCAAATTCAGTCTGTGTGCGTGGAGTGCCAGGGCCACGGGGAACGCATCAGCCCTAAAGACAGATGTGAGAGCTACAATGCAAGGAAGACAGTTAGAGAAAAGAAGGTTCTAGAAGTTCATGCTGACAAAGGCATGAAAGATGGCCAGGAGATAACATTCCAGGGTGAAGGAGACCAAGAACCAGGGTGGAACCAGGAGATACTGCCATTGTGTTAGATCAGAAGGACTGTGCTGTTTTTACTCAATGAGGAGAAGATCTTTTTCTGTGTGTGGATATAGAGCTGGCTGAAGCACTGTGCAGCTTCCAAAATCCAATATCCACTCTTGACAACCAAATGATAGTTGCCACCTCCCATCCAGGTCAAACTGTCAAGCATGGGGACATCAAGTGTGTGCTAAATGAGGGCATGCCAAGTTAACATAGACCATATAAGAAGTGTCATCTAATCATCGAATTCAAGGTAAACTTTCCTAAGAAACGGCTTTCTCTCTCCTGACCAACTCTCTCTGTGGGAGATATTTTTACCTGAGGAAAGAAGTAGAAGAAACCGATGGAATAGATCAAGCAGAGCTGGCAGACTTTGAGCCACAGTTAGTATGGTTACCAGTAGGCCACTCTAGCGTTGGTTGGAAGCTTGCGTGTCACTTTTGCCCCAAATTTCCATAGGTTGTTTGTTTGTTCGTTTTGAGACAGTTCATGTGGGCCTTAAACTCACTTTGTAGCTCAGGCTGACCTCAAACTCAAAGCATTGCCCTGCCTCAGCCTCCCAAATCCTGGGGTTACAGGCACATGCTACCATGCCTAGCCCACTGGTTCCTTTTTAATGTCAAGCATGGTGTGAGAAGAAAGCTCAGAACCTTCTAAAGAACACAAGTGACTGAGAACAGCACATGGCTGCGAACCCAAACCACATTGCTTCAGAATACCACTCCACGCTCCTCACTCCCACCTAAACACAGTTTCCGGTGTGTAGGATTGCTTTTAAGTAAAGCTACCTTTATTGCAGAGTCAGCTTAGCCTGTACTTCTTCTCTCAAGAAGCAAGGATGCTTTTAGAATGTTTTTTATTCTAAATGAAAAGAGGCAGCTCTGAGGCAGAACGCTAGTCAGCTGCCCACAGTCCAAGGGCATCATAGATTATGCTCCGAGTAGACGCTCCTGGACCTACGTGTGGCCTTCAGTAAGTCAAAGGTCGATTACGCCAGCCAAAGAAGCATCGCTGCTTTGCCGAAACAGTCCTGTCATGGTGTGATGGGCGACTTCCAAGCAGGTGGGCCTGTGCTCCGTGCAAGGCCTCCGGCGAGTTGGAGCCCATGAGCCCATACTGCTGTTTAAAAGGGGGGAAAGCACATTTCAGAAGCCATGAAAGCTTTGAAGTCTGGTTCCTGTTGCAGGGTGGAGCATGCACCACCCTTCCCTGCGCCCCTCCCCAGGGCAGCTCGTGCCCGTCCTACCCTGAGCTTTTGCTAACGTGGGGCCTTCTTCCCAGCACAAGCCACAGGCGTGGAGCTCCGCCTTCTGACATCCGGAGGAACCATGGGCCCCCTCATTGTCCGAGTTACCTGCTTCATCAACAACAGATGGCCACACAGTTTTTTTCCCCTTAAATCAAGTCACTACTTGGCTCGGGAATGAACGCGGACACGCCGGGCTCCCTCCCCCGCTCGGTGTCTCCGCCCTGGCCGGCCTCCATCCGGATGCTGGCTTCTCAGACAGCTCCACCAGCTCCTGCTCGCCGTGACATAAGCTGGCGCAGGCTGTCTGCTCTGATAGCCTGCATAAATCATCATTTCTGAAGGGAACAGATGTTCAGGGTAGGAAAGAGTAATACCACAATTTAGTCCTAATTAAAATTCACCTTAGCACGCCTAGATCGCTGGTCAGGCGCGCCCAGCTGAAAGGTCCAGGCCAGCATGCAGCGCGCTGCTTCACTGTGAAGCAGCATTGGCCCCGCGCTGCTTTAAGGGTGCTGTGGGCTCAGGAACCCCAAGGCAGGATTCCCCCCCTCCCCCCATGCGGCTTTGTACTGGTGTGGCCCTAAAGATGACGACCTCGTACGAGTAACTGTCTGCCTAATTCTTCTCCCGGACCTGGAAGGAAGGGCCTGCTGGAGCATCCTCGGTCAGAGCTTCGGTCCGTTTCATTGAAGACAAAAGACAGTTTTCATGAAGTTTCCTTCGACCTCCACATTTTTCCCACCAAGGCTAACAGGAATGGGACGATGTTGCCAGGCCGGAAGCTGCAAGTACCTAGGCAGGAACCTGGAGTGGGAGGTGCACTGCCACTGCGGTTGCTACCCGCGCCCCATTTCAAGAGGTTTCATCGCACCAATAACTGAGGTGCACCTGAGCGTCTCTGTCTATTCAGTGTGCATTTGATCATACTAACTACACATTAATAACAAAGCACAAAGACCTTCCCTCATTCGCTCTTTGTCCTAAGGAGAGGAACATAATTTTACACACACAACTGAAAACAGCTATACTTGTTTGTTTGCCCAGAAATCCGTATCCTCCTGCTGTCTTAGCGCTTGCTGAAAGAAGCAAGGTCTCTGACCTAGAGATGGTGTTTTACATCAAATCTGCTGATATTGGTATGCATCAGCTAGTGGTTGTGAACACACTCCCCTTCTCTCCCTCCCACAAATCCACATGTGGTGAGCAAAACTCTGACAGTAAATTAAAAGCTAGGTGATAAGATTGTAAATGTGATTAAACGTGATTCCCCTTCAAAAAGAGACATCTTTTGCATGAGTCCTGCAGTTTTTCATTTTATAATATGAAATTGATAAGAATTAGAAGTAGGAAAAATAAGCTAGAAGTGAATAAGTTCTTCAGCATCCAAAAGAATTGACAATGGACATCATGTTGAACCTATGTCCAGGTGCATCCATAGCAGCACTGTTCACAGCAACCAAAGGCAAAAGGGAATGTCTGTTGGTGGAGAACAGAAAAATAAGTTGCAGTCCGTGGCAGGCAGGCAGGCAGGCAGGTAGAAAGCAGCCAGCGGCGGCCCACTGGATCCTGCCCTCCCTCTCTCCCTTTACTTCCCATCCAGGATACAAGCAACGCTCCTGTGCTACGTCACCCAGCCTTGGAGGCAGCAGACTATGGATCGAAACTTCCACACACTGCGAGCTAAATAAACCTTTCCTGCCTTCATTTGTGGGTATTTTGTCTCAGCAACAAGAAAAGACAGAGTCAGGGGAGGGGAAATTAAACCCACATACGCAGGGTGCTCACACAGCCCTCCGAGCAAGGACCTCCATACAGTCGTCACCTGTGCCATCCTAGTCCTGGTCTTGGCTCTAGCCGCTGAGATTCCACTAACAACGATGCTCACTGCCACCCAGACACTGTTTTGTATGACTGACATAAATTACCTCGGTCTTTACAACTGCTCCGTGATGCAGGAACTCTGTTCTCCTCACTGACTGGAGTGGAGGCTGAGCTCCGAGGCCTACAGAACCTCATGACCCAGGACCTTGAGGCTGATCTTTGGCAGAGCATGAGCAGGAATGCCATGCACGACCCTGAGTGCCGCTGTAGCAGAAGCACGCCCTGCACCCTGCCCATCTTCAGCGTCTCTTAGTTGCCCAGGTAACAGTTCTAGGCATAGTTTCTGTCACTTCCCTTTCTTAGAGATGGCTGCTCACTGTGGTGTGTGCTGTAAGCACTAATCAGAGGCAGCCACGCCTGCTGTAGTAGGGCTCCCCCTGCAAACTCCATAGAAGCCCTAAATGACCTGAGATCAAGGCATGACAATCTACAAGGATCAACTCCTTGTCCGTGCCCAGTAACATGAACCCATCTGCCTCGAAGTCCTCCGTGTTTCTGCTTGCCCTTGCGCTTCTGGCACGGCCCTCTTTCCCTGCACCACGTGCTTCCTGCCGTACCTCACAGGCCTGGCGGCCGGCTGAGGCCAGCCTTCCTGCTCTTTTGGCATACACGCCTCTGCTTCCGTTTCAGCCCTGTTTCCACTGCTCTTCAGTTACCCAAGGAGATCATGTGCCCTCCACACCTATTTATTTCTCTCTGTGCAACTCCACCATCTTCACCCATGTCCCCTCATCAAGACCCCAGTTTGACTGCCACAGAGGGGATACTGCCGCCTCTCAAGAACAGGCTGAGGACAGAATCCTCTCTGGGACCCTGTGGGTGGCCCACCCAGGTGAGGAGACCTTCCTGTGAAGAGCTAGGGAAGAAGGTTCCGGGCAGTGAAAACCAAATGCCTTTGTGGGGCTGAGGAGGAGGGTACAGCGGAGCAGGGCCCAGGCAGTCCATGCTGTCAGTGCCCAAACTCCAGCCACCAAGTGTCCCGCTACCCGCCCCATGGCTGCCTGGTGTCCCTGAGCAGGAAACCCGTGGGCTGATGTATCCTTCTCCTGCCCACCTCCCAGCTCACTCAGGGTGGCTTTGTGGGTCCTTGGTCCTCAGGAGAGACCGAGGCTGAACCTGGGGCTGGCCATGCTGGGCTGCTCTACCCATGTCCCCCCAACATCCCCTTAGCAATCTTGGGGGCACAACCTCCATTGCAGTTCCCCCAACATAGGGCAACAGGTGGTGAACTCCGAGACCTGGTTCTAAGAGCTTCCTCCTCAGGCAGTGGTGAATGCGTTTAGGACAATTCAGACACAACAGGAGCGAGGCGCAGCAGGCAATGAGGACCAGCAGATGCAGAGTGGAAGCCGCTGCTGGCAGGCCTGGGGTCAGTGGGTGGAAGGACAGCAGGTGGGGAGTGGGGGGCGGGGAGCTCCTGAGGAACGGCAGCCTTAGTTGGAAGGTTTTTCATCACTGCCTCAACTTCATTGCTCATGATCAGATTTTTCAGCTTTTCTGTGTCTAGGAATCTGACAGAGCAGGCTTTGAGGAAACTTTGACTTGGGGCTCCCAAGCAGCTGGATCTGCAGCACACAGAGGCGAAACTACCTGAGCTGGGGTGAGTGGGTGGCTGCAGACCCCACTCACTTAGCTATGACCTGTGCACTTCCTTAAGGCGCTTAAAGGGGCCTCAAGTAAGGAAAGAATTTCCCACGAACCCACCAGCTTTCCCACGCAGCTCCACTCGCACACCCCCAGAGCAACCGCCTCCCCAGGTGCCGATGCTTGTCCCAGAATGTCTCTACACAAAGCGCTGTGATTGTCTCCATGGGGCTTTGCGTCTGCAACCAATCAGAGCAACAGGGCACATCTGGGCGAAACGCCACCACCCTATCGAGCCGGCATGGTCAGCCTCGTGTCCTGAGCCACGCGGGGCATGGGGTGTGGTTGCCAGCTCCTCTCACGAAATGCCTGCCAGCACCTTTCTGGTTGGAAAATGTCCCCAGACATTGCCCAATGTTGCCCAGGCTGGCAAGCCCCCAGCTGGGCCTGCTGCCCTCTGCAGACCACCTCCCTCACCCTCTTGCTGGACCTCGCCTTTCCTGGGCAGCCCAGGGCCTCCTCCTGCAGGACGCTGTCTGACCCATCCCTCCTCAGCCTCCTCAACCGTGCATCCCTCTTGTCAGTGGACCTCCTGGCTTTTGTAGGTGTGCTGGGTGGACCCTGGGCATCTCGAGGACATGGCATGTGCCCACTTTGTGCCTCCCGTAGCTCTTGCACTGTAGCCAGCGCCATCATGCAGGGCTTTACAATGGAAGCTCACCGTCCATTTCCAGCGTAAGCACTTATTCCCTGCTGCACGGTCAGGACCAGGCCTCGTGCCTGGACACAGCCGCACTCAATGAACACGTGCAGAATACTCATCAAACCGATCCGATCGCAGCAGGACTGCTGTTCACCGGGTTCTTACTAGGTTAGATGTGAGGTAGTATTTTCACTGGATATTAATTTAACTTCCGTTTTCTTTGTATTTGGAAGGACGATTTCATTTTTATACTCACGACTGATTAATTTCGGTATTATGCCCCTTATCGAGTTTCCTAGGAAATGAGGTCACCTACCACAGAGAAGAAGGCAAAGGAAGAGGCCACAAAGCACTGAAGGCTCGGAAGACGCGGCACGTTGGCTTCAGAATCGTGAAGCTCTGGGGTTGAAGGGAACTTGAGAATTACTGACTTGACCTAATTCACTGGGTCCACTCCATGGCCCATTCAATGACGGCACCGGGCCCCGCCCCTTGTGCATGGACGCTTGGGTGGGGGGTGGACTCCCCAGCGAGGGCTCCAAGGCCAGTCTGGGAAAACGCAAGGGAAACCTGGCCAGGCAGGGACAGGCTCAGGCTTGAGAACTGGACTGGGGAACAGAGCCGGGAACACTTAGCTCAGCGTGGGGCATCAAGAGAGCTCTCCGGGAGGTCGCGGGCAGGGGAAGGCTAGGAAGGAGAAGCGCAATCCAGGAGGGAACATCTTGGAGTGAGGCCTGAGGAGACAAACGCAGGACAGGCCACAGCAAGGGGCTGTGGGGCCTCAGGTGGGGCTGGGAGGGCAGGAGGCCGCAGATCACAGGCCCCAGGGTGTCTGTACTCCGGAGCAGGCCTTCTGTCTCCCAGATGTGAGGGGCTGCTGGAAAACTGCCTGCCATGGGTGCAAAATCCCCTTCCCTATAGAATAAAGCTCTTGGAGTGAGTAGAGAGAGATCGGGGAGCATTTTCCAAGCATGGGCCCCGGGCGTCCACGCAAGGGCAGCTGAAGAACGTGGCCTTCCTTTTTGCAACCAGACTCCTCTGAGCACTGCGGCTCTGGGACGTCTGACGTCCTGTCAAGCGATGTGTGTAGCCACACAGGCACGACTGCCCCAGGGAAGAGGACACAGAGGAGACCTTCTGTCCTGCCCTGGAGTGGGCAGGGCACTCAGAACCACTCCCCTCCCCCCAGGATGCACTTCGGGTGGCTGAGCAGCAGCCAAAGATCAGGGGGTACAGGCTGCGTGGACCCAGAGCCAGGCTGAGCGCGAAGCCAGGAGCTTTGTGGCCTCAGAACCACTGCGAACCTCCGGGAAGCCACACTAACAACTGCCCGTATTTCTGCCTCTTGTTTAACTTTCTCTTCTCCACAAGTCCAAAACTTTCAGTTTCCAGAATGGAGGGGACCCAGTGCCTTTGCAGGAAATAAGAAACAGCCGCCTCCTGCCTCTCCACACCTCCTCCACCCCTGCCCCAGGCTGGAATTTAAAAAGGCTGAGTCTGGCGCTCAGCATGGATGGAGGCCTTCCCCATGCACTCAGGCAGGACTTCTGTCCACGCCCTTGCTATCTTCCATAACTGCATATAAGCACCTGCTAGACGTAAGGTCCCACCCGCACACAGCGAGGGTTACGTGCATCTGAGGCTTCCGAGCTTTTCCTCTTCTCCCCAGAAAAGGCTGAGGGGAGTGAACCATCATGAAGGACCAGTCCTGGAAGGCGGCCGGGAACCAGACACCTTGGGCCCGGGGTTCCCGGGTGCCTGGGACATTCAGTGGTGCAGCTTCTGACACCCACAGTACCACAGCACTGCAGCACCCTTGCTCTGGGCCAGGCGCACTCCGGTTCCCCACCAAGGGGGGACACTGCCAAATGCACTATGAGTTTGGGGTGAGGGATTTGAATCTAGCCCCCCTAACCACCTGCTGACTGTGTGCAGCCAGGCAGGCCATCCTGGGGGAACTCTTTGCATGCTCGCTCTGCTTCCCACTGGGGTGCAGATGGGCTCCCCGACCTACTTAGAAGGTGTGGCCAGTGAGAAAGTCATGGTCTCTTCCCTCAGCAAACCGACCACAGCATGACGGGTAGCTCACCAGTAATGCACCCGACAATTCCAAGCATAGTGACCACAGAGCAAGGGACGCTGAGCACGAGAACAGGGCCAGGTGCACGCCTGCCCACACATGGCACGACAGCAGCTCCTCTGTGGCCCGGTCTTGTGTCTGTCCCCTCCTGCACTCACCACCCACAAGGAAGGGCTCTCTCCTGCCCCGCCATGCTTTCCTCTGTGGGTCCTACCCGCTCCTGGTGGTTCCTGGAGCAGGGGCTACCACAGCTGCCTGTCTGTGCACTTAGGCCCTTGCAAAGTTCAGATTCCACAGGTGTGGAATGGAGCAGTGGCTGGAGCCCCCGGAGGCTTGGGGGCTTTACAGAACCTTGGAGAACACCTGCCCAAGAGGGGCTCCCAGGACCTGCCCCGAGGAGCGCTGTTGGTCTGTTTCTTTTCCTAAAGCCCCCAAAGAGTGCTGTGTCCCAGCCTTGGATTTGTTTTATTTTCAAGAATCAACACCCTACCTGAATTCGTGATTTTATTATCAAATAGGGAAAAAGACAAAGTACTTTCTGCTCACTGCGGTGTTAAAAATCTCATCTATAATATAATTATGCTTCCTCAGTTTACTTTTTTAAAAAGCCCCTGCCTGTCATAAAGAAAAAATAATTCTAGGTGCTCCCAACATTGTAGTTTTCTTTCATTCTTTCTTTTTTTTTTTTTTTTTTTTGTGGAACCAGGGATCAAACTCAGGACCTTACACTTGCCAAGCAGGCACTTGTCCAACATTGTAGTTTTCTGTTTGGCATATACCAGGCCAATAAATACATAAATAAAAATCTTGTCTTATTCTATCACCAGTAACACACTAAAAATATCACTTTTATTCGACTGTTAGAATAAAGGCAGCAAACTCAATTTCAGATCCAGGGGCTTATTAGAAGTCTTATTTTTAAAAATTCCTTCTCTGGTAGTTGGGCAACAACCCCGAGAACACACGAATGCCCTGCCCGCCAGGTAGACCCAGATAATGCCATTGAGCATGAGCGCACACATCTCTTTGGTGGTGCCAGGTGAGCTGATGACATGTAAGTGCTCTGACAGTAAGAAGACAGTCCGCTGCTCTCGACGCTATCACCTGCCCAACGGATAATTGCTTCTGTGTTTGGTAAACAGATTAAATCCGGGTCACATTCCTGCGCCGGGCTTAGTTTCTCGTCACTCCCTTTCTCTAAATACTTGTGCTCTTTGTTTCCGCCTGTTCCTTGGGTGTCATCCTTGATTGCTACAGGCATGATGGCTATATTTAACTAACAATGACAGATTTTTAACTCAGGAACACCAGTCTGACATATCACTTGAAGCATGTCTTCAATTTAGATTTGATGAAAATTACAAACATCCCATCTATTGTGCCAATCAAAATGTGGCCACCCTCTCGCTGAACTTTCTTATGAACTTTCTCTCAGTGAGCTGTGGCAGCTCGGAGTGAAGGCGAGCCCTGGGTAGGGACATACTTTACAATCCAGCTCCGGCCACGGGGTGGAGGAAGATGGGCCAGTTGGGGCTCCTTTATAGAAGCCCGTGATTTTTACCTACACTTCACAGGCACGTTAGAGCACCTAACTCAGACTCCTGTCACATGCTGGACTCTAATTTGTGCCATGTGTCTCGAGCCGGCAAACACTTTTGCTAGTAAATTCGAGTACCAGTGACAGCCTGTATGAAAGGCTCATGGAGACATACTTGGAAAGGATATAGCAAAAAAAATCAGTAAAGAGCAGGCAGACAGACAATATTCCTGAAACGTATTGTGTGCCAGACCTGTACGCACGTCATCCCCCTCGAGGCCAGCCGTCACGTCACGTGTGTAAGGAAGCCCAGGCTGGGGCAGACGGAGCGACTGCGTGGGCCCGCACTGCAGTTTGTTTTGGGGGCAGAGACGAAGCAAACAGAAACTAAAATGTGCTGCTGTGTCTTTTTCCAGCCTAGCTACTTGGGAGAGGTGAAAGGAGACAGAGTTCTGACTAATGGCTTTGGAATCTTGGCTGTTTCTAGAATGCTAGTATTTTCTATTCAGACCAGGGATTTATAGGTCTTTTATTTTAAAATAATTTGTTTTTATTAGAAAGCTAAGACAACATTTAATAATCACTTATTATGACCTCTGGTTGCAGAGCGGGACGCTAAGGCGCAGTCCAGTTCACCCAGGGTCCCACGGCAGGGACTGGACTGGACGAGGTGACCCGATTCTCGGCCCGGCTTTCTTCCCACTGAGCCGGATGCTTGTTTCTCGGTTCTCCTAGCAGAGGCTTGAGCTCCAGCCGTGAGCAGCCTCAGAGGCAAACGGCTCTGAAGAGGAACTGTGGAGCCGACCCTGTGATGTTCTAAAGAAACGAAGTCCCAGGTAGAGCAACCCGCGCGGAGGACGGTGGTCTGACTATATGCTTTGAAGGGGACAGCAAGCACCTGTCCCCCTTTACGTCCCCTCCGCCGTGCTTTCGTGATGTGACCGGTCCTTGTTAGACCATCTTTACAGTGGTGCCTTGGGCCACGAGGTTCATTCTTTCCACTATTACAGCTAGAAATCTAATCGGACTAGAACCGAACCAAGTTTCCCCATGGTGTCAACCCTGAGCCTAGGCACCGAACTCAATTCGGTTCTCACCCAACTCACTTGAGGCCAGAGCCATGGAGAGACACCAGCTCGCGAGCCAAAGCCTGCTTGAATCCCTCATAGGGTTGTGATGTCATCAACAAAGGCCTGATTTGGCCCTCTCTGTACCTCATTAGACTACACCTCCAAGACCTCTGTGCTGGCCGCACTACAGCCCTGCTGCCTGGAAAGGCCTGGCTCAGGAGGGACAGGCACACGGATGCCAGCAGGGTGCCAGCACACCCTGTCCCTCTGTATCCTGACCCTTGAGGTCGTATGGCTCAGGGACTTTTGGTCTGGTCTGCTTGTGTTTTGAGTGCTGCCCCATACCTTGCTACCTCTGGCCAGTGGGGTGGTGGCTGTGCTCACTGTCCTCAGGCAGCCGGTGCCTGGGGAGGGAAGGACACTACTCCTAACACCACTGAGTCTGTGCTCCAAGGAGAACCAATGTTTAGCTGAACTCTTTGCAGCCATGACAGGAAGACGTAACATAAAACCCCTAAGGTCACATGTGGTCCCATATCCAGAATACGTAGGATTTAAGAGAAGTAGTGCAGTGTGTGTTTTGGAATGGTGCCTGTAGGAATAGCAGCCCAGAGCTCAACCCACTACTTACCGCAACACACCTCATCAGTCACAAAAGCTAAGGTTCTAGGGCCAAAGGAGCTACAAAAACACTGGATTTCTGTAGTCTTGGGTTCTAGAATCACAGGTCAGAGGTGCTAGGCACCAAGCACAGGACTAGCCAGGGTGATCAGGAGTAAATACAATGCACTTAATGTCCCTAACACTGCGTACATGACCCATGGGGACCATCCAACATGGGCCCTCTCAGGATGGTGAGAGGTTTGTAGGCATCTTTGTTACGGAAGTGTAAATTCTGGGTATGCACACAACTCAACATTTCGCAAGTAGGTGAAGAGATAGGTGACGTGCACACTGAAGTACTACACTGCTAGGAAGAAGGATCCATGTAGGAAACGGACACACCTTGAGACCATGATGTTAAGCAAAGTAGATCGCTTGCGGGCTTTCTCCTCCGTGACAAAGCCAAAGGATACATACGTGAACGAACAAAATAAAAGATGGAGAACAGGAAGCATGAAGCTAGATCTCTGCGAATGGGACAGAGAAGGAGAGCCGGAGGCAGGGGAGAGGAAGCGGAAGGAACGCAGATGCGTTCTGCGCCTGCGCCAATCCCACCCCCATTATGCACTGCGAACATGGGATTATTAAAATCTTAAAAGATACGGGTGTTCTTCAATGATTGGATATCTAGGGGTACAAGGAGACGCTGTCATCTACGCGTACACAGGGCAGTTTTCCTATCGGCTAAGGACCCTGCCTGTGGGAGGGACCTGGGAATCGTCTTCAAGTCCCCAGCCTTGTGTACCCGGCACCAAGAAGGCCCTCCACACTTATGCACCGGCTGTAGACCCCTGGGACAGGAAAATGCACCTGGAGCTGTCTTTGCAGTTTCATCCTCGCTTACACAAACAGGAATCTGGGTCGTGTCTCTGTAGCACGCACACAGCAAAGTGACAGAGACAACCGAGGCTGGCGGCGGCGACACACGCAGCTGCCACGACCGCTTACGTGGCTGGGGACGCGTTGAGGCGCCCTCCCAAGCCGGGCCAGCTCCGCTGGTGCACGCCCCAGTGCGCGACTGCGGGGCCTAGGCCTCACCCGGCAGCCAGGAGCCACCGGTGTGATCAGCAGCAGGGACAGCAGTGAGGCATCACCCCGGAAACGTGCACTTTTAACGCGACTCTGAGGAGTCAGCAACTCAGCAGATATAAAATGGAACGGGGTATAACGCGCGGATACAGGTTCATTAAACCTGTGCATTATTTGCAAAACAAAATATGGCAAGATTTCATTCTTGACACAGATAGTGTTGTGCTGCGATTTAGAACATGTCTTGGTGTCGTGGAATTGAACTATTTCCAAATCATCAATAATTAAAATGATGAGAATCCGTCATTTCACTGACATTTACTTCTACATGAAAAGATGGCCCGTCTTAAACATGCGCACACGTATTCCTGTCAATCACAGCTGTCACAGCAAATTATTTCATTTTGCGGATCACATGGCAGTTAGCAGAAAATCTCTGGGTTTGCAGCTCGATCTGAGGTGTAATACCAAGAACTCCTTTCATGGGCTGTTTGTCCTATGACTGCCTCTCCACAATAGGGTGCATGAAAGATGGAAAATCTTATTCATAATACTCAATTTCACTTCTGGATGACAAAACTCAGGGCTGAAATGAATCGCTGGAAATGATAACCGGAAGCCAAGCTGTAGACAAGGGGATCTAGGGAAGTGTGGAGATGGGAGCCTCCCAGCTGCGGAGACGGTCAGAGGCCCCGGGCGCAGAGAGCCACCGCGGAGCGGGCTCAGGGTACACACTTTGCTCCCTCGGCAGCTGTGGGCACAGGCTCTTCTCCTGCCATGCCAGCACTGGCCACGCCTTGAGCAGCTGAAGGGGCTAGAACCCGGTATGCCACAGGGGACTACGCCAAGAATTTTCACTGTGCCCCTGGTAAGCAAATGTTTCAGAAACTGTGAATAAAACCATAAATCTGAAAGCTTTATAAATGTCTTTTCCAGTAACTCATTAATGATATCTTCACAACACCAGAATAATTAATAAATGTCAGGATCTCTAAATGCCAGAATTATAACACCTAATAAGACACTGTCATCAACAGACTTCATATAAAATATTTCTGCCTTGCTACTCTTTTTCCATCCATAGCGAGTTGCTGGTTGATCATGGAATTTCAAGAGGTAGGAATTATTCTGATGTTGCGTTTCAGCAGGAATGCAGCTCAACAGCTCTGACCTTGGCCTGACCTCTAAACGAAGGCTTTGTGTTTGAAGTGTGTGATGAATAGCTCTCTGGCTTTCTGTCCACCGCCGTGCCACCGGTTGTCAGCAGTGACGCTCAAGAGGGATAGCCACAGAGTTCTTAAAATCAGAGACCTCAGAAAGGCTCTCTTCTATCCTAGTAAGTCTAGAGTCACTTTTGAACAATGGGTCATTTCACTGTCTACAGTGATTTTCTAAAGGGTAAACAAATCAATGAAGAAGGGACATCTAACTGCCAAAATACACATGGCATGGCTGGCCTATCTGTAGCCCAAAGTTTTCCTCTGGAGGGGCCCTTGATTTGCATTGTTAAATAGTACTTTCCATTCAACAATTCCTAACCCATTTACCAGCTTGCGCTCCTTGGAAGTCCAGGCTTTGGCTCTTCTGCCAGGGCCAGATACACAATATATACTCAGTAAAAATATACATTGGTTTAAGTTTCAATAAATCGAATTAAAAATAGATGAAAGAATAATGGCTAAAAACTCAGAACAGGAGCCTCAAATTCCAGTCCCTGGTTCAGCACCTGGCACAGCACATGACAGGCACTGAGAAATCGCTGCATAAATGCAGATCGGCAAATTAGAGTAAGAGCCCAGTCTGGACTCTGAGGCCTCTTAGCTTACTGCACATTAAAATATTTATGCTCATTTAGGAGGATGTTTCCGCAAGACCAAATCTTGTCTGCTGTTTTTCTATTTACTTTCCACAATCTTCTCATTGCTGATAATGCCACCTTGCCCTGCATTTCTCTACCCTCTTCAAAATCATTCCTGTGGGTTTCACTTTGAAGCTATACTTGCAAACACAAGTTGGCAAATTATTAGTAAATCTATAACACATATGCTGGAAAGGTAATCTTAAATCTAAGTTAGATGATTTGAAAAATACAGATGAATATGTGGGTGATAGACAGACATATCACCCCAATGCATTAAATATTCCTTTCTCTGTGTGTGTGTGTGTGTGTGTGTGTGGTGTATTTCCATTTATATTCTTAACACTGAGAAAGAAATCGGATATCAGGATTGAAGCTGATCTCTGAGCTGAACTTAGCTAAGTAGCTTTTCCCCGCTCCTTCTCCTGAGTCTTTCTAATGGACGTGTGATCCACTAGTCTGTGTCCAAGCTCACCTACGATTTCTTTTCTCAAAAGACAACACACATCTGCCACCTGCTCTACTCTGTGTCCCAGCAACAACTGTCGAGCAGCACCAAGATTGATTATCAGTCAAAAACCATCGCACCGCACCAGATTTTGGTGGGTTAAGCTTGCTGATCCAGCAAGAGATAGTGTGAAATCTTCGGGAGCGTGTGCCAACATTTGGTGCTAGAAGAACAGCAGTGCGTGTCACGGTGAACCTCAGCCAGCGATGTGCAGACAAAGCAGACAAGTTCTTTTTTGTTCTGGACTTGGCTTTCAGGGAAGGATAAAAGAGAAATCAAGAAACGGGGGAAATTAGTTTGTGCACTTAAAAATCAGCCAAGAGGCACAGCATCCATGTGACACCAGTACTTCAGGCACACATGTCCAGACTTTTCATCCCATCTCAGCTATAAATATCTTTATATATCTTTTCTGCAATACTATTATTCACATCAGGCAAGTATTTCTTATTCATAAAAATAATCAAGGATGTTAGTAAAGCAAGCATTGCATAAATACCTAATTTTTTTAAATCATAGAAATGCTTGTGCCCACTAAGATTGGTGTTTTTATGTAATTGTTTCAATGAATATTTCATAAAGGCAGTTATCTTTTAAAGTTAAAGCAGCAAAGTCTGGAAAATAGATGCCACTACACTGTCATACAAGGAATTTTTAATGAGTAGTATAGCAACAAGTCTCTTTACAAGAGCAAATTACCTTGAACCTTCTACTGAACTCAAGAAATTACTTGTTTTCTGATGATCAAGTATTACCAAAGAGATAGGCCTCCCAGATCCATTTTATACAACGACATTACAGCACAAGACAGCTTCTCATCACCGCATCTGAAATGAGCTCCAGAGTGACTTTCCCCTCCTTGTGCAGTTACTGTCTAGACTTGCCTTTGATTCTCCAGCCTCATAGGAGCTTCAGAAAAATGACTTCTAATAAGGTGTATGCAGTGTATGGAAGTCGGGCACCACAGCACCCAACTTGGCTTGACAAGCTCTTATTCCTGTTACTTAGATCCGATGACCATATGCAGACTGGACAATGGCCTCTGGATGCAGCATACTGGAAAGAGTATTTTAGGCACTGGCCTTTTTATTTCTCTTTTAAAATGTATTCTTTCCTACTGAAGAGAGCCAATTTTTTTCATCTTAGAAAATCCTTACGTTTCTGAAATCTTTAAAATCCATGGACTTTTCGAAAACCCTGACCTGAAAAGCCTAAGATCATACATGTGCATGTTTATATATGTATATTTAAGAGAAAAGTCAAGCTGAAGTGTTTACAGAAGGAAATCATTACCAAGAGATTCACACGTACACAAGAATTATCTGTTCATTACTGGCCACATTTTCATAATTACATTAATGTCATCTGAAGAAAAAGTCCAAGACTATAAATAAATAAATGATACTTGAAACTTTGAACCATTTTCTGAGACAGTCAGTCTAATGAATTATCTCTGTTGAGTGTCACAAACACTAAACAGTAAACTCAATAATCTCTGGTGTAGTTTATTATATTTTCACCATTTAACCTCCTGCAGGCTCCCTAATGTCTATTCAGATCTATATTAAATTAAGCACCAATGCTAATGAAGGGCAATAAACGTGGCTGTCAGTGGATTTTTCTTTCATTAAGCACATTATCCTCTTACTGAGCTGTAAATGCGTAAACATTAGTTTTGTTAAACCATGCAAAAAAGACAGGATGAAAATCAAGTTTTAATTGTACTCCTGAAGCAACTGACGGTGTGTGTGGACAGAATCTTCTCCTTTTTTTTTCCCTTGAATTTTTGGAAAGGATCTATGGACGGCTCTCCAGCAGAGACAGGAGGTCGGCGGGCTGCGGTGCGTCTCGGGTGTGAGGCTCCGTGCCGTCTGCCAGGGAGGCTCGGTGCAGAGCCAGATCGATGCAGCCTGGCCGTGTGCCGCTCAGCCATCTCAGGCAGCATGAGAAGGAGCCGCGACCGCCGCAGAGGGGGACTCGCTCCGCTAGCAGGAGGCCCTGGCCGCTGCGGCAACCCCGTCCGAGGTCAGTGACTGCCACCATACTGCATCTACTTTCTAACTGCCCGACATGTGAGACTAAAAGGTGGATCACAGCCCTGGGAGCCTGGGATGGTAGCAAATCTCCATCATTAAGTGATCTAACAGCTCTATGGAACAGAATGGCACAGTATTTGTTGGATCCACATCATTAGTAATTATATTTGTGTGTTGATTTAATGAAGGAAAAGAGCAACATGCCTGTGAGGTTTATATAGATTAAGCAATTTTCAGAATGACATTCCCCAAAAGAAGACGCTTGTACACTAAATAGCATCTTTGGCAGCTTTCGTTACCAAGATAGCAAAGGAGAAAATAAAGCGCAAAAAGCTCTGGAGCACGGGCCACCAAAACCAGGCTGGGCACCTTGGCAAAGACTAGCTCCAGCGTCAGAGGCTGTTACTTTAATTACTCTTGGTGGGAGCTTGTGTCTTTGGGACTATTTCTGGGCCAACTGAAATTTTATAGAGAATTCTAAGACTCTAAAGAAAAAAGGGAAAAGAAAATGTACATATGTTAATTACTATAAATTTAAAAATAAAATGTAGCATAGCTCTTTAAACTGATATAAACTCTGAAGACTGGCCCTGTGTGTATAAGCACACTCCAAGAAAACTTTTGATAGACTGAGCTCATCACTATTTAAATATCTCAAACATTTAAAATAGGCCGCTTGCCAAAACTGCTCTGCTAAAACATCTGTTCTGGAATAAATCGTTTTATCAGCTTATTCTATAAAGCCTTGTAACACTTATTTTAACATCAGATATCTGAAAATTAGAGAAATACACAGGTATCTGCTTTGTTCTGAGAACAAAAAATATTAACAGGGTCTGAATATGAAATAGTGATTTCCCACAAATTTTCATGTTGGTTAAAGTTCTTTGATTTTTAAAAAATATTTGAAATTCAGATAAATTTTCTGTAATTATAACCAAAACTGATTCTAAATTGTATCATCTTCATTGCCATTGTTTGGGGAGGAAGTAAGAGTTAAGAATTCTAAATTTTCTGATGCAGTCAAAACCAGTTTTGTTCTTTATTTCTTTCTTTTTTCTCTCTCAGCTGAAGATTATGGAGAGTTGACTGACAAATTTCAGTTTTTCAGAACTCTATAACCAGGTTAATTCACACTGTCAGACACAAAGTCAACATTTTAAGGTAAAACTTGTAGATAAGTTAAGATGACAATAATCCACATACTCACACACCTAAGAAGTAACAGTACCATCTATTTCCGATGTTGACCTTTGTTTCTGGTAACACAGCTTGCTGTGGTCCACAACCTTCCAGGTTAACCCTTTATGACAGCAATCTCAGTGTGAAAACAAACAGAAAATGGTTGTGTAGTACGTTCATTTCAGTTCAATTGTTTGAAAATATTGGTTACATATCAAAACTGCACGTGTCCATTTTCAACTCAGCCTCTTGCGAGCAGAGACAGCTCCCAGAATTAGCTTGCTTCCCTTCAGCTGCCTCTGGGGAGTTCTGATCGCCCGTGACCCCAACCTCACGTTCTCCATGGTGCGAAGAGTGGCACTCTAGTGCTTTCAAAGGGAAAAATAGAGAAGCAAACACAGACACAAAACCCAGGAGATGCGTTATCGTTTAGCGTCTGCAACAGCCGGCTGTGTCGCTCTGCGCTCCGCTGCGGGCGCGCCTGCGGCTGGCTGAGACCACAGCGCGGCTTCGATTCCCCAGCCAACCTCGGGAGCGCGGGCAGGTCTATCTTTCTCGATGCTCGTGGAGAACCAGAATTGTCTTTCCTGTGTGATGTGCGGCGACCAGGGCTTGCTGCGTCCTAGTGCCTGTGATCTGACGCCGTTTGCTGTGTAGAACAGTCTCTGCGCCCTGGCCCTCTGGTCCCCCACCGCGGGATGTAGACGTCAGCTGGCCCACACTGCACTACGAGGTCTCCTCTTGCCTGGGCTCACACATAGCCTGAAGAGCGGGCGTGTGCAAGGCCCGGGGCCCTGCAGGAATCCTTCCAGCTCACGTGCCCTGCGGGTGCCAGACTCTATGCCACACACGCAGCCTACGGTCTGTGTAAACCTTCCACCTTCCCAGGAGAGGGCACGCATCTATATACCCATTTTACAGACTTCAGAAACTGAGGCTCAGAGAGGTCCACACATGTCAGCCAGTGGCCGGTGAGCCCAGGCCTATCCTACGCAGCAGATAACTAGGAAGCCTCAGGGCACAAAGCGCTAGCCCTGTATTAGGAAACATAAAAGTTAAAAGACGCGGGGCCCTGCATCACGAAACTTGCAAAGGGGCCAACAGAACGAAAGAAGAGGACAGGGAAGAGGGAAAAGAATTTTTACGAGCTATGGACTCGAACCAGCTTCCATTATATACAGAAAATTTAATTATAAAAATTAAATAATGGGGAACCCCCTCCCGAAACTTTCAAAGTATCCCCAACCCAAACAAATTCAGGGTGTGTTGTTCTGTTTCGTTTTACAGCTGCTGGAGGCCGTGGGTGTGTACTGACTTCAAGCGCTTTACTCAAAACCGCCCCGCCCTCGGCAGTCGCAGGAACACCCGAGCTCGAACCTGGTATTTGGGTGGAGCTGGTGCGTGGGAAGGGCACCAGGCGTAGCGTGAGTAGCTGGGCAGGGGGGCGGGGTGTGCAGCCCCGGCAGGACCCGGAAGCCCAAGGCCTGGTCCACGTCTGCCAGGGGCCGCGCAGACCAAACTCGAAGCCCTCCCTCTGCGGCTCCTGCGGCTCTGCACGCATGGTGTAGCTTCCACGCACACGCGCAGAAACACACTCAACTATAAATCAACGTGATCTGCGTCCAAACTTAGCGAGCGCGGCCCCTGCCCCAGGGTGGCGGGGGAGCATGGGGCGCGATCGCACCCTCTGTTGCCGCCCTGGCCGTCTTTTCCGTTCATTCAGAAGGCTGAGGGTGCGACCAGGCCACATCCTCAGGCCACCAGAGGATTGTCAGGAGTTTGAGACCAGGCTGGACTCGCCAACAGGACCGTGTCTCCAACAAACAAACAAACAGACTCCACAACCTCCCCAAAAAGCCCTTCATCTTCTTCTCCTTATGCAACACCGAGGCCTTCTGTAACATTTTGGAACCTGGACCCATCTCACTACCAACGTAAACTGTTTTCTTTCTCCAGTTCCGGTGCCGGTATTGCCTTACCCTGGAAGCGTAAGCGGAGCTGTCGCTGGAGCATAAACCGCGTGTGAACACGCTCCAAATGGTTCCCCTGCAGCAGCACTGCTGTGCTCCCTCACGTCCGGAAAAGTGCCGTGCACGCGCACACACGCACCTGCACACGCACCCTGCACCACGTCTGCCCTGGGGATCTGACGGCCAAAATCCTAGCTCAGGGACTACTTCCCGTTAAAGACACTGCTAGCTCCTCGTCTCGGCCAGGCGTCCCAGCCAACCGCCGCGGTGCCTGCTCTTTAGAACGGCACCGGGCATAGGCTGTGTTTTGTTTTTTAAACCTGGGCCCTAGGTCCTACTGAGATGAGCAAGTGTCACCCACCTGCCTTCGTAAAGTTACCGCCTCTAAAGCTGTCACCCTGTCTACCTGCTGTTTCTGTCTGTCTCTGTCTGCCTTTGTCTCTGAGTCTGTCTCTGTCTTTCTCTATCTTTGACTCTCTGTCTCTGTCTTTCTGTCTTTCATTCTCTCTGTCTCTATGTCTCTGTCTCTGTCTTTGTCTTTCTCTGTCTCTATCTCTGTCTCTCTCTCCCTCTTTCTCTCTGTCTCTCTGTCTCTGCCTCTCTCTGTCTCTCTCCCTTTCTCTCTCTGTCTCTGTCTCTCTGTCTCTCCCTCTTTCTCTCACTGTGTCTCTCTCCCTCTTTCTCTCTTTCTCTCTGTCTTTCTCTGTCTCTCTGTCTCTCTCCATCTGTCTCTCTGTCTCTCTTTCTCTCTGTCTCTCCCTCTTTCTCTCTCTGTCTCTGTCTGTTTCTCTCTCACTCTTTCTCTCCCTCTGTTTCTCTCTCTGTTTCTCTCTGTATCTATCTCTTTCTCTCTCTCTCTTTCTCTCTGTATCTCTGTCTCTCTTTCTCTCTGTCTCTGTCTCTCCCTCTCTCTGTCTTTCTCTCTGTCTCTTTCTGTCTCTCTGTCTCTCTCTCTCTCTTCTGTTCGATGAAGCAATCACATGTGGCAACACCAGTAACCTTCTGGCTCCAGCTCTCTTTAGAATGAGGACCTCACAGCGCTAGGTCACTCAAGCTTGGGACCCCAGGGGCTGCAATCTCGGTGTCCACCGGGGCTGCACCTCGGCAAGGCCCAGGGGCTCCCACAGTGGAGGCTGAGTTCAGCCCCACCCACCAGGAGCTGAGGGACTTGCTCTGGTGGAGGCCGGCGGCTACTCAGCCACCCTCTGCCTCTGCCTGTCCCAGCACTCACCCGCTGAGCACCGCTCAGGGTGCTCTCCACCGGCCAGGGTGCCTTGAGCTCTCTGCCCGGGTGTGGTAGAGGCTCCACACCACCTACTCCCGGGCACAACGCCTCATTTGTCCAGCTTGCACTCACTTCAAGAAGGGGGAGCTGTCAGACGAACACACTGGGGTGCGGTGATCTGGGGACCCGTTAAGAGCCTGCTTTCCACAGTAACTGCACAATTATCCACTTTTTATTGCATACTTTTTATAGCAAATCAAGATCCAGATAGTTTATCAGCTGGAATACTCAAATACAACTTCTTAGAGTTAAAGTTTGCCATCATTTAACAGCAACAACATTTTTGGAAAGCTCAGTTTCTGCTCACAAATGCAGAGAAGCTAGCAGCATGCTTTGAGATGTGGCGACAGTGCCGGGCGAGCCGCTTCCGGAAGTGGATGTTAGAGAAGGGGCATTCGCGTGGACGTAAAAGTCCTATGCTCTTTCCAGCTACGTTCCTTCTGAATTAGAGGGCATGGCTCCTATTTAGAAAAATACTACTTTTACCAACTTGAATCATTCTTTTTTTTTTTTTT
>PVKN010008291.1:0-25337 GCA_004027915.1 Capromys pilorides
AATTTATTTATTTATTTATTTATTTGTTTGCTTGTTGTGTTTGTTTGTTTCTTTATTTATTCATTTTGTGGCTGGCTCAGCCTGCCCTGGTGGTGGCGCTGGCGCAGCATGTGGTGCCGGGGATCGAACTGCAGTCCCTGCAGTTGCCTGAGCCCTCCTAAGCAGGCGCTTTAGACCACTGAACCATCTCGCCGGCCCCCGGTCTCTTTTAATTCAGACAGATTTCTTCCTGGTGTCTAGGTTTTAGTTACTTCTCCATCTGTGACTCTTGGTTTTAGTTTGTTTAAAGCAGGTGTCCTGGTTCTTTTTATTTTTCTGAAGAGGAAATAGGTAGTGTTGAATGTCCTAGCGCCGTGAGGTCAGCCGCTAGGGCGCCTTGATGGGCTTCTTAGCCTGGCAGTGTATCAGCTTCTAGTATGGCCTTGGACTCCATCCTGTTGCCACATCTGCTAAATGAAATCCTTGAAGAGGGCTCCAAGGGGTGGGGGATAGTGGGGAGGCTGAAGATGGCTCTGAGTCTCTAGCCCTCCCTGCAGTCAGAGAATAACCAGCAGCTGCCGGTGGACATGCTTATTTTGGGGACCACTTGTGGCCCTGGTGTTGAGATGCCAGCAGATACTCTACGTCCTGGTAGACCTTCCTATGCCCCAGCCCAGCCTCTCCTCTCCTCTGTAGGTCTCTGGATGTATTTGGGGGAGCTGTAGCCAGTGCAGTGCATGTTGGCTTGTCTTCCCTGTTGGAAGGGGGTGTGGAGGGGTTGGGTCCTTAGAGTGGGTTTTTGGCTATTGTTACTTTTCAGCAGAAACAATGGCATCCTTGCTAATCAGTACTTTAAGACTCTCAGATAAAGAGACTTTCAGCCCTAGTTGGCTTTTACCAATTTGGTGAGAACCATGGAGGAGCTAGGCTTTCTAGTCAGTAGACCCAACCACCTGCTACTGGAGAAAGCTGGGCTCACCAGTGATTAGTTATGGAGGGGACACCCACTTAGGACCCCTCTCCTGTCCCTCTCTCGGACAGGAGCTTTCTTTCCCCCAATAAATATGTTCTGCTCATTTTTTTAAAAAAAAGTTATTAGTTGTGGAATCAAGGAACAAGATTTTATAGGTCAGGGGTGGCTTAGAGTTTTGGAAGACCTTCTCATGCCTTATTTCTCTGAAATCTTTCAAAAACTATGGGAACGTGTAAGGCTTATTATAGTTAGAGGAACCTGAATATTAAAAAAGGAGATTTGTATGAGGCCATTGGCTGGTAGAGGCAGGGAGAGATTGGACTCCAGTGTGACAGCTTGCAGGCATAGAAAATTCCTGTTTGTTTGGATACAGCTGTAAAGATGTGATGACGGTTTCATCTTTAAAAAATTTTCTCCAATAAAAACATATGGAGACATCCACTTTACTAATTTCAGGGTAAAATATTTATTTTTGAATAACAGGCATAGCAGAGCAAACTGCCACTCAACTGTGATTCCTGGTGGCTCACAGAGTTTGTGACCAGCATAGACCTTCTGTCTTATTTGGGGTCCCAAAACAAAATGTTTATCTTCTCAGAGTTGCTGTACATGGGCTTCAATGGGACAAGGACTGTGCTTATAATTCAGAATCTGTCCAGTTGATTGCTCCAGGCAGTACAGAGTGTTGTAAGAAAGATCCAATTCACAATCCGGTGGGAATGGAGAGAACTTAGTTAGGCCAAGGGGCTACAAATGACTGTTGATTTGTATAGCAGGTGAACATTAATGATGCTAATTTGTTCATTTGGCCTGCCGTACCCAACAGAAAGTGGTAGTATGATGTTGAAGCTCAACTCTAGGCATTAGATGGAAGTTTCATGCTTACCTCCTACCTGATAGAGGTGAGCCAGGCCGCTTGATTTTGTCCTAGATCCTAGCTACACGAGGAGTTCCAGTGTTACTTTTCTCCCTTGTCTTTTTTCCTTTTTCTTTGTTTTATAAGGTTTAAGGTGCTGTTAGTAAAACTCAACACCTGTCCTGGACAAAGGCTCTTCTGGCCTAAAAACCTAGTTAACAGAATTTGTGTCCTACTTAAGACTCCAGGGCTGTCAAGTCAGAGTGCTATGGGGCAGCCCTAGGAGTAAGAATGGAGCTGAAGTTCATGCCCAAGCTGATAGGGTGGTTAGTTTAGGGTGCCTTGGACTGCCACCGTTCAGGGTACCAATTGTGGATGGGTCAGGGCCAGCCTTTTCCTGCACTGTCCCATGAATGCTCTCAGCTTATCAATAGGAGCCCAAGAGTTCCTCTCCCCGTCCTGATTCTAAAGCAGTAGCTACAGGGGCTACCTTCTGGAGGGTGGTGTTCAGCAGCATTTATTTGGCACATGAAACTGCGTGCCTTGAAATCCAACAGTTCCTAATATGAATCCATCCCTCAAGGTCCTCATGTACTTTACCTACTCATGAAATTGGACTGGGTTGGGCTGTGCTTAAAGTCTAGCTTTTTTCTTTGTTTTAATTTTCTGGATGTTCCATTGCACCCTACAGATGGAGAACCACAGATTGTAGAACATTTTTGGGCTTTTCCTGCATTTTACAGCTGAGAAAACTGAGATTCAGGGAGCAGATACAAGCTGCTTAGGTAACACATTTGGGGGCAGAACAAGAGGAAGTAGGACCAAGTACCATTTCTTTCAGGTCTTAGCTGTTCGCTTTGTGCCTGACGCAGTGAAGCTTAGATATGGTCTTAAGCAGAAAAGCCCAACAGCAGACCCAGGCTCAGAATCTGACCTCAGGCTTTCTTTAATAATAGTCTTAACTCTTACTAGGGCAAGTTTGGGTAATTTGCTTCTGCTCTGTCCTGGGCATCTCACTCAAGGAGTTGTTTGGAGCACTCAGATGCAATATGCAAACAAAGAGGAAGAATTACTAATTCATTTTATAAATTAAAGTATTGAGATAAGCAGTGAAGTCAGGCCCTGGGGCTCTTATTTCCTAATTGGATTTTTAATGTATTCCTGATGTCTTTAGCCAAACACAAAGATAATGAGCTGAGCTGCAGGCCGATGTTGAGGTGAGGACCAAGAGTCCCTTGCCTGTCAGCTGTGCTTTCACTCCTCTGCCTATGACAGGTCTCACAGAGCTGATCCTTAGTCTCTGTTGAAGCCCAGATAGGGCAGGCAGTGAGTCTGATCTGGAAGATGCTAGTGTACCCAAGAAGCGCTCTCTATACATGTGGACTGAGAGAATATGTTTTAGTCATATTCTAGGTCTAGGAACCTTTTAGAGCTTTCAGTAACAAACAGCTGGCTATGGCATGAATGTCATAGGCTCACCTCCACTGCTCTAGGGGAATTACGAATATTGCACTTTTTAAAATTTGAAAACATCTTTTTAAAACCAGATTATGATGAAAACACCATAGAAGATAGAGTGGGCAATGTGACTCCTCCAGATGGTGCTTTTTACACAGTGAAAAGAGACATTTATTGTAAGATTCTAGGGATGGCACAGCAGGAACCTTAGACGCATCAACATTCCCAGCACAGACCTTATTATGGTCGGGAACTTCATGAATTTCATTTTTAGTTTAAATTATTCATTCAAGTGTAAGTGTTAATTGCCTGTTTTGTGAAGCTGTGTATCTGTCACTTACTTAAGGCAAACCCCCAGAGGAGTAGGGGGCCTGGAGCTCCTTCCAACTATGACATTCAGAGTCACATTTTTTATTCATGCAGACTCAAGACTGGAAGGAAAAGCAGCCTCTGCGCTCCCCTCCTCCTCTGGCTATCCAGCTGGTGTCCACTGACAGCATGATTTTTCCATCCCCAAGTATAAGACTTGAGTTCTAGTGGAGGATTCTGCCCTTCCCTTCCTGTCCTACTTTGCCAGCAAAAGACGACTTTCCCAGCCATTCCACCCCTTCCCTCGTGTGTCTGTGCCCTGTTCTGCTTCACTTCGTACCCCTCCTTGACTTCTTCCCTCACTTGCTAATGTGCCATAGTTTCTGCTTTGCAGCTCCTCCCATCTAGCCAAGGCAGGTCTGGTTGTGTCAGTCAGCAGCTCTCAGGACAGGACAGGGCCTCCAGCCTCATCTTCTCCTGTAGCTCAGCACATTCCATCCAGCCTCCCTTCCAGCTGCTGCTCTGACAGTGACCACATTGACCCTGCCCAGTGACCACAGTTTTTCTTCCTCTGACCTAGACATGACATTTTAGAAAGACCAGTGTTGGACATTGGCTCTAGAAAACAGTCCTGTCATAGTCAGTGAACAGGTGAGATCTTCCTCCTTTATTTTATTCCTCTTTCTTCCCTTTTCTTTTTCAGTTCAGGTGTGGGATAGGGTCACTGAGTTGCATAAAATGTGGACTGGCTCCCTGGCCTTCCAAATTCAGAGGCTTTTCCCACTTCACTAACTTGCCTGAGGATCTCAGGCCCTGGTAGGGGACAAGGTTTGGAGAGAAGGGGCATAGGGAGAAACCCTTACCTGTTAAAAGCAGATAATATGGGTGGGCAGTATAATGTTCCAGGAAAGTGTAGAGTTGAATAGATTTTTATATAGGTATATACCCATTTATCACCACCTGTCACTATCACCATCACTTAGTTTTGTTGTTTTTTTAAAATATATTTAGTAGAGAGTCTACAAAGTCTCACTACACGGATTGAACTCATAGTGATCTTCCTGTTTTCAGCCTCCCAAGTGCTGGGAGTAGAGGCATGCATCACCATGCCCAGCCTCAAATTGCTGTCTCAATACACCCTGGGTATGGGGCCAGCACTGGCATACCAGGGATGAAACCCCAGTCCTTGTGTCTGCCTAAGCAGGCGCTTTAATCCATTGAGCTATTTGGCCAAGCCTCCCCTTCCTTAGTAGTTATCTTTCACTTTTTGGGGTGTGGGGTACCAGGAATTAAACTCATACTTGCCAAGCAGATGCTGCACTACTGAACTATGTCCCTAGTCCTTCATACTATGCTTTTGGTTTTCAGACTCAGAAGTCTGAAACACATACTCTGTGTCTCTTCAAGGAAAGAACTCATATTTGTTGTGGACTGGGTCTTCCTTTTCATATGTTTTATAAAGCTGGATTATGGTTCTGTTTTCTGGTTTCTAGAAAAGAAAGTTAAGGCTTTCGGAGGTAAGAGGATTATGTAAGCTCACAGAGCTGTTCCTAATAGAGGCAAGAATGGACTTGGGCCCTGTGGGGCTAACCTGCACTCTGAGAAAGCCCTGCATTTCCTTCTTACCTCAGCCTCTGCTACCTTGGAAGTCGACTTCCTGTTTGTTTTGTGCATTCTAAGCCCTTTCCATTAGCCCCCAGTGTAGAGGTCACACCTGCTGGGGCTCATCATGGTGTTGGATGGGGAAGTCCAGGCTTGTTAGCTGCTTGGCTTGGAGATGGGTGCAGTGACTGAGGTTTGGTATGTGGCTAGAACAGTGAGGCCCTGGGCAGCCAGTGCCAGCGATCTTACAGAACTTAGGAAGGCTCCTGCCTGCAGCTGGAGGGAAAGATGCCCCAGTTAGTGAACACATTTCCCAGAGGAATAGTGGCTCAATGCTGTGTAGCAGGGGGTTTCTTAGTGCCCCTTTTTGGCACCCATTGGTGCCTGGCTCACACAGGACCTGGCTTCTGAATGTGAGGCCTGGATCCACTTCTGCTCTTGAGAGCAATGACCCAAGAGTTCAGCAAACTAAAATAATGCTGCTGCCCTGAGCACGTGGGTCTTCTAATCAGAGAGTGCCAAGTGCCTGTCTGCAGTGTCCCCAAGGACACAGTGACACCCTTGCCTTTCCTGTGTTCAGCAGGAGAGAAAGGTCTGATGGGCCTGAAAGAGCTAAATTCCAGGGCCAGCCACCTGGTGCTCACATCTGTGTATAAATAGCAGCATCTCAGAATTAATAGTCTCTTCACTCAAAGTGCAAATCAGCCTTTGGTGCCTCTCCTTTTGACTTACTTTGCAGTAAAAATTATACCCTGAAGTCTCATAGATTCTCAGTCTTTGCTATTTGCTTGCCATTCAGAGAGTTGCTACCTCTTTTTTTTTTTTTGAAACAGGGTCTCGGTATGTAGTCCAGGCTGTCTCTGAACTCACTATGTAGCCTGGGCTCCTGGCCTCAAATTTATGGCAATCCTCTTGCCTCAAACTCTATAGAGAGTGCTGAGATTATGAGCATGTGCTACCAGACCTGGCTAGAGTGATGCTTTCTTGCAGAAGGTCACTCCCTTTCATACTGACCTACTCAGGTATGTACATGTAACTCAGATCATTCACCTCTCTCCTCTGTGAAGGGACCCTCTGCTTAGGAGATGGTGAGGGGTTATGTTACGCAGCCTTGGTAAGAGATGGCATTGCCCAGGGAGCTGCTGGCCAGCCTTGTTGTCTGAAATAAGATCATTCCCTATGGTACATTTTGGAACTTGGCCTTCTCAAGGGTCCCAAAATAGCCAGGCCACTGAAGGGAAAACTTCATGAGAGGACATAAGAGAGGAATCCCAACTGCTCCTCACACAACTAGGCTTTGTGGTATTAAACAAAACAAAATTATTTTGTGCTACTTGTTAAGGCACTGTGGGAAAGGCTGCACTGGGGGTTTGCAGTGGGTGGGAGATTGGGCTCAACTCTCAGCCCAGTATGGGCAAGGGGGAATTTGTAGCCAAACACAGTGTGAGGGTCAGGGATGGAAAGGAAAGGAACATTAAGGGGAGGAGAGATTCTGGCTAAACTGACCTAACAGGATTCTTGCTTCAGACAGGTCAGGGTGCTCAGACATCCCCAGAGGTGAGGGCAGTGGAGACAGGGAACCTGATCAGAGATCAAGGATAACCAGATACCATAGGGAGGAGAGGAGTTCTGGCTAACCTGTTAGCAGAGTTCTTTTGCTAAAACTGGATTTTACAAGGAAGTACGCAGATGGCCCAGCTGAAGGTCTGGCAGTTCACGAGTTCGGCCAGGCAGACTCTTGTCAGTTGGCCCAGTAACATTAGCACAATTAATCCCTGAATTGTGCTCCCTTCCTGTCATGCCTTTGCATTCCTGTGTAGCTCCCTCCCTTGCAGCTTGTTTTAACAGTATTCTTGGGGAGGCAAGAAGGCCCTGGCCTTCTCACTTTTTAGTATACATTTCCAAATTGTGCTTTGTATTTGGGTCTGACACAAACTCTGAGTGGGAAACTTGAGGACCTTCTGGGAAGCAGAGGAGTTTGCTGTAATTTTGTAGTGGGAATTGAATGTTGTTCCTGAGGGACTACCTTTTGGTCCAGGCCTCTGGAGATTTGGGGGACAACCAGCAGCTCTCCTACTTACACTGATGCCCTTCTGTCATCTGTAAAGAACCTGTCTTACCAGTTTGAGGAATTGGACCTCTCTTATGCTCAACAAATACCTGGTTTTTCAGGGGTTCCTCCTGGCACCCCCAAGTCTCAAATTGCCCACCCCACAACAGTCTCTGCAGAAGAGAGGGTATTGGTAGAAGCGGGGGCTGTGGAAGAACTGGGCTCCCTGGGCACAGCTGCTCTGAGTTGTGGAGTCCGAGCCAGTCCAGATGATCGTGTGGCACTCGACACCACTATTTCCTCTTCAGTTTTCTTCCCAGTTTCTAATCAGTCTGCATTTCTCCACATTTTATTTTAGGAAACTCCATCCTCTGCCAATGGCCCGTCACGGGAGGGCTCCAGGTTGCTGCCTACGAGGGAAGGCCATCCTGTGTACCCTCAGCTCCGACCAGGCTACATTCCCATTCCTGTCCTCCATGAAGGCTCTGAGAACCGGCAGCCATACCCTTTCCGGGTCTATGCCCAGCCTGGGGCGCAGCGATTCCGAGCCGAAGCAGCAGCTGCTGCTCCTCAGAGGTCCCAGTCACCCCTGCGAGGTGGTGTGCCAGAAGCTACCCAGCTAGATAAACAGTGCGGCCAGGTGGCAGCAGCCGCAGCAGCTCCGCCCCCAGCCGCCCATGGACCTGAGGTAAGACGAGGCTTTTGCTCATCCTTGCCGGAACACCACTTGATACACTAGGGTGTGGGCCTGCCCTGGAGCACCTGAGGTCCCCCACAAAGACAACCCTGAACAGTCCCTCAGTGTTCCACAGGTGTGTTTTCTAGGAGTCATGTGCCTTATTTTTGTAGTTAAGGAATCAGAACCATGAAAGTAAACTATAAACTGCTTGGCTTAGGTTCATAAAGGTAGAAGTAGCCAAGCCAGGACCAGAAACCTGACCTCCTGGCTCCTGATTCTGCTGTTCCCTGTTCATTTTGGGCTTTTCATTTCAGAGAGAGCTGTATTGTTATTTTGATCAGTAGGACACCTATGGATAAATGCAAACTGCTCAGAGCTATGCTGATAATGAAAACAAAGTGTCCCCCACAATTGAAAAGGAATCTCAGATGGGAATTAGGAAGGCATCAGTTGTAAGATAGGCTTTTATTCCAAAGCCCGAGATACTTCAGGGTATGTTGGTAGATTCAGTGCATTAATAGAGTACACTAGTAGCAAAAGAATAGTTGTTTTTTTGTTTTGTCTTTTTTTTTTTTTAACTTACTTACTTACTTACTTACTTTATTTATTTATTTATTTAATGTTATGGCCGGCTTAGCCTGTCCTGGGGATGGGGCTGGCGCAGCATGTGGTGCCAGGGATTGAACCACAGTCCCTGCAGTTGCCTAAGCAGGTGCTTTAGAACACTGAGCCATCTCGCCAGCCCTGTTTTGTTTTGTCTTTTTGAGATAGGTCTCACTACGCAGTTCAGGCTAGCTTTTGTAGCCCCAGCTGGTCTCGAACTCACATCGATCCTTCTGCCTCAGCTTCCCAAGTGCTGGGATTACAGGCATGCACCACCACACTTGGCAAAAGAGTAGTTGTTAATCTGGATCTTAGCTGAGATTTGCAGGCCAGTGGGTCTAACAGGATTCCTGAGTATAAGCGCTTTCATTTCCTGTCTGTACATCATTCTACCCTGTTCACTGGCGTTATTCTTGAGCACAGATTTTCATTTCCTAGCTAACCCAGAGTCGTGATTGCCTCTCAGCTCTGTTCTGAGTCTATTCAGCTTTACAACCTGCTGCTTGAGGGTGAAAAGTTATAATTAAACATGAGATGCAAGGAAGCATTTTTTTTTTCCTTCCTGAAAGAGGTGGTGCCTACAGTTGTCATGTTTTTGATGCAAAAATCAGTGACATACCAATCTTAGGAAATTTAAGGTAATGAGAGGTCCTCAGAATCCAACCTTTCTCATTTTCTAGATGAATAGAAGAGGGTCCAGAAGAGAAAAGCACACAGCTCCCAGTTACTCAGCTGGTTCTCTAAAAATCAGTAGAAAAAGGGTTAAGGAGAGGGAAGGAGAAGATAACAACAGACACAGTGGGCCAGGCACTTCCGGTGTGTACTGCTCATGCTGAGACATGTACACAGATGGTTTTGCTGAACAGCCCATGGGTGGGGATGTTATTCTTTTCTCATATTTCAGATGAGGGTCAGAAAGCTACTGAGCTACTAAGAACTTGAACCCAGGCTTCTTTATTCAACAGTTCTCAGTTTTAATAGGCTTTTTTGTCCTCGCGATAGAACCTAGAGCCTCATCTGTGTTAGGCATGCACTCTGCCACCAAAATACATCTGAGCCCCAGAATATAGAGCTTTGAAAGTGGAAATGGTTTCCGGGTGGGAGGTGTTGGAAGTGTGGGGCCAGGAACAGGTGCACAGTGGAGAGCTGGATTATCGTTCACAGGCCGTGTCTTCTCTCCTGTCTCTTACAGCGGGCCCATTCTCCAGCTGCCTCTGACTGTTCATCCTCTTCCTCCTCGGCCAGTCTGCCCTCCTCTGGCAGGAGCAGCCTGAGTCACCAGCTGCCCCGGGGCTACATCCCTATCCCGGTGATACATGAGCAGAATGTCACGCGGCCTGCAGCCCAGCCCTCCTTCCACCAAGCCCAGAAGACCCACTACCCGGCTCAGCAGGGTGAATACCAGACCCACCAGCCCGTGTACCACAAGATCCAAGGGGACGACTGGGAGCCTCGGCGGGCGGCGTCACCATTTATGTCCCCAGTTCGAGGCACGGCTAGTCGGGAGGGCTCGCCGGCCAGAAGCAGCACACCAGTGCACTCCCCGTCACCCATCCGTGTGCACACAGTGGTGGACAGGCCTCAGGTATGAAACTGGAGGTATTGACAGACTGTCAGAGCACCAAGGGCCGAGGAGCTCTGTGCAGCTGCCCTGGGCTTCCCCTTCTGCTCTGCGAGTCAGCATAAGTATAGTTGGAAAAAAGTGAGATTTTGGGAATTGCCAAGCCTCTGCAGAAAGGCGGACGTGGGCCACCGCCTCTCATACTTTCTGTAGCTTCTGTTCTGCTGCTGATTGTTTTCCAGTGTGGCTGCTTTGGGGGCTGAGGAAACAGCACGGCAGACTTTGTGCCCTCTCACACTTAGACCAGGTTCCTCTGTGCCCACCACATCCTGCCAGGGCCCTCCACACCTGTCACAGCTGGCATCCAGGGCAGTAGGTGACCTGTTGCCTCACTGTTCCTGCTTCTCCACGCTGGGCCCGTTCTGCTTCCTGCCTTCTCTGTGCCTTTTCCTGGGCAGAACATACCCCCTGAAATATCTGCGCAGCCCTAGGTTTACCTGCCCTCCGAAGCCCCACGAGCAAATGCGGGTGTCTTCTTCCTGCAGATACTGGCACTATCTGGAGGCCAGGAGGAGAAAAAAAATCACCTTATTTTACAATTGTTTTTGCTTTTGTATTTAGAAATAAGTGTAATCTTAAAACAGTTGTGAGATTTATATAAAAAGTCTAGTAAGTCCTTTGTCCAAAGTCACCATTAACATTTTGCTGCATTGGGCCGGTGAGATGGTTCAGTGGTCTAAAGTGCCTGTTTAGGAAAGCTTAGGCAACTGCAGGGACCGCGGTTTGATCCCTGGCACCACATGCTGCTCCAGTGCCACCCCCAGGGCAGGCTGAGCCGGCCATAAATAAATAAATAAATAAACAAGCAAACAAACACATACATACATATATAAAAATTAAAAAAAAAAACATTTTGCTGCATTTGTGTTGTCGTTCCCCTGTCTCCATATAATTGCTGTTTTAGAGTTTGTGCAAACATGATGCCCCTTAAGCCCTAAATACATCAGCAAGTATTTTCATAAGAAAAAGACATTCATAGCTGGCTGTGGTGGCACCCACCTGTAATCCCAGCATCCTGGGAGCCTGAGGCAGGAAAATGGGAAGTGTGAGGCCAGCCTGGGGAATTTAACAGAACTTTGTCTCAAAATTTAAAATATATATATGCTGGGGTATAACTCAGCGAGAAGGCTTTGGATTTAATCTCCAGTTGCAAAAAATATAAAAAGAAGGGGCTGGGCGAGATGGTGCACGCCTATAATCCCAGCACCTGGGGGGCTGAGGCAGGAGGATCAGTGTGAGTTCAGGGCCAACCTGAACTGCATAAGAGACCCTGTCTCAAAAAGACAAAGAAAGAGAGAGACATTCTTAACCAAAATAGACTACTACTAGATTACTAGATTCAAGAAATATAGCAATCTCATGGTAGAATTATCCAGTACACACCAGTATACATTCATTTCAAGTCTTCACAACAGCCACTCCCATCCCCAAGTCTAATCCAGGATTGTGACTGCCTCATTTAGATGTCCTTTCTCTTTATTCTCTGGAGCAGCTCCTCAGCCTTTGCTTTCATGACCTTGACATTTTTGAAGTGCACAGGCCCTAGGGCAGGGCACCCTCTGTGTGTTTCCAAAATCACTTCTCATACAGCCCTCCTATTGCTTTTAAAATCTAAAGTGGGTGTGTGGTGGGTTTATAAGTGGTCAGGGACGAAGTTTGGGAAAACGGATTTGATGGGAAAAGGAGGTTGCTGTGTTGTGCTGTATCCATACTTGGGTTCAGTGACCCTAGAAGAGAAGTGCCCACTTACAGAGATCTTCCTACATCCTTCCCATGTTTTCCATAATCAGTGAAGTAATATTTAATCAGGTTTTCACTTCCATTAACCTTGATCATCATGACTTCCTTTTTATAGCTTGTTCATAGAACTCTTATTAGAGGCTTTCAAGGATTAATATTTTAAATTAGGGGCACTGTAGAAACAGTAGTACAGGGGATCAAGCTGGGGACCTTGGGCTTGCCAGGCAGGTGCTTAAGCCACTGAGCTATCTCCCCACTTTAGAAATAGTAGAACACAACTTTTTTTAATTGATAAAACTGCAATATTTTGGGATTTTTAAAGAGATTTGAGATATTCACTTACATGGTATAAGAGGCATGGTATGCTTTCTTTTTGGAGTTTGTTTTGTTTTGATTTTTGGTTTTTGAGACAGGATCTTGCTTTATAGCTCAGGCTGGCCTTGAACTTACTATGTATCCTAGGCTGGACTTGAACTCATAGAAATCTTCCTGTCTCTGCCTCCTGAGTGCTGGGACTACATGAGTGCACTACCATGCCTGACCAATGTTCCTATTTTGAACATAGTTCATTTTTTAAAAATATGGCTGCAGCCTCCAGTTATATAAAAGACTGCAAAGGCAGAAGTTGGCCTTGAGATGCTGTATCGCGGCCGAGTGCTGGGCTACATACAACACAGAGGTGCACAGTTCCCCTAGGGTTAACTCTACTATTTTGAACATCTTGCTTATTCTCAAAAAACAGATTAGTCTGGGCAAAAATCGTTAGTCCAGGCCAAAAGTCCAGGCCAGGCTTTTAGTGCCTTTAATGATACCAAACAGCCTGCTGCAGCGTAGGCTTGCCACCTAGACGGTCACGAGTTTGGGTGTTTGTTGAATAGTACCAAAAGTGTATTTGAAAAGTGTGGATTGAAGGGGGATGGGAGAGACCAGCTCTGCAGAGTGAACCTCACAGAACAAGAGAAAAAGACAAGTACACACTGTATCTGAGTGCCTCAGTGTGGGCCATGGTAGGAAATTATGATGGCTATATTTCTTGTTTTTTTGTGACAGAATCTCACTGTTTAGTTCAAGCTGGCCTTGAGCTCATTCTATAGCCTTGGTTGATTTCGAACTCATGACTTTCCTTCCTTAGCCTTCCAAGTGCTAGGATTACAGCTATGTGCCACCATACCCAGCAGGCTGTCATAGGTTTCAAATGGATGATTTCTTTTGTGGAGCAAGAAATGAAAAGGTTAGACCATGGAGGAAAGATTATATAGTGGGGACAGAGGACCTGCAGCAGTGACTCCATGGTTGCATGCTGGGTCCAACTCACTGAGGACTGTGAGCAAACCTTGCTCAGCAGTCAGCGTAAGATTTTGCTATATTCATTTTTAAAAACTATTGTCCCCCTTCCCTTGTAATAATACCATCTACAGAGAATTCATTGAGATTACAAATAGTCCAGAATGATCAGTGGATAGTGATTTGGTCATATATGTAATTAACACTGTATTTCAGTTTTGGTTGTTGGTTGACTTTGAAATTTTTTATACTGTTAAAATTTTTGTTAAATAGTTCCCCCCCTTTTTTTTTCTAATTGGTACTAGCTGCAAACAATTGCCTGTGAATTTCAGCCAGTTATCAAAAACTATCTTTGTATCTATTTTCCTTTTTTTCAGCAGCCCATGACCCATCGAGAATCTCTTCCTTTTACCCAACCAGAAAACAAACCAGAAAGTAAGCCAGGCCCAACCGGACCAGAGCTCCCTCCTGGACACATCCCGATTCAAGTGATCCGCAAGGAGGCGGATTCTAAGTCTGTTTCTCAGAAGCCGGCCCCTCCTTCTGAGAAGGTAGAAGTAAAGGTTGCTTCTGCCCCAATTCCTTGTCCTTCTCCCAGCCCTGCCCCCTCTGTTGTGTCCTCTTCTGCCAAGAATGTGACTGCAGAAGAGAAGGCAACCCCCAGTCCTGCTCCTACAGAAGCTGCAGCTCCCAAACCAGAAGAAGCTGCGGCCCCACCAAAACATCCAGGGGTACTGAAAGTGGAAGCCATTCTGGAGAAGGTGCAGGGGCTGGAGCAGGCTGTAGACAACTTTGAAGGAAAGAAAACCGACAAAAAGTACCTGATGATTGAAGAGTATTTGACCAAAGAGCTCCTGGCCCTGGATTCTGTGGACCCTGAAGGACGAGCTGATGTGCGTCAGGCCAGGAGAGATGGTGTCAGGAAGGTTCAGACCATCTTGGAAAAACTCGAACAGAAAGCAATTGATGTCCCCGGTCAAGTCCAGGTCTACGAACTCCAGCCAAGCAACCTTGAAACCGATCAGCCGCTTCAGGAAATCATGGGGATGAATGCCATGGCAACAGACAAAGGGAAGAAGAGTGCTGGAAACGAAGATCCCCAGCCAGAAAGCCAGCAGCCAGAAGCCAAAGAAGCAGCAGCTACAAACCCTAGCAGCACAGTGGACTCAACCAGCCACCCTGCACCATAGTCTATGCTGAATAAAAGACTTGGGACTGATTGTGTGCTTTAGGGAATTTGAATTGCATGCCTTGCAAGGACTTTAAGTCCATTGGTTTTTATTATTTGTAGCCACTTGGTATGCAGTAATTTGGGTGGAGGCAAAATACTAATACAAGGGCTAAAGAAAAATCATGCTTCTGTATTCATATTCTGTACAAATCAAGAAGTTGCTTATTTCAGAAGTTTAACTCCATTGCTTATTGTTTTGGGGCCCTTTCTATGCATGGGCACCACATGTTAGCCATGATTGTGAACTGCCTTCCTGTAGCTCTGGACTGGAGGAATTTGGGCCGGGAAGGTAGATGGGGAGTCGATTTCCCATCACATAAATATGAAATGCATTTTTCAGAAATGTTGCCATTTTAATGGGATGATTTTCATCTCATAGTTCAAATATCTACATTAGGTAAAATAAGATGTATAAGGAGCCATAGTCTGTACGTTGGATGACTTTAATGTTATATTTGCAAAGAGGAAAAATAAAGTAATTATGTAACTGTGTGTGTGTGTGTGTGTGTGTGAGAGAGAGAGAGAGAGAGAGAGAGACAGACAAAGACAGAGGAGAGAGAGATTTGAAAACGTTGAAAAGAATGGTGACATCAAGATTGCTGCTGGAGTAGCCAGGCATGGTGGCACACGCCTGTAATCCCAGCACTTGGGAGGCTGAGGCAGGAGGATCGGTGTGAGTTCAAGACTAGCCTGGGCTACAAAAGTGAATTCAAGGCCAGCCTGAACTGCATAGCAAGACCCTGTCTCAAAAAGACAAAAAAAAAAGGTCAGGCTCAGATATAGCAGGAACCTGGGGCTGGGCCTAGGGACTCAGGTGATGGAATGTGCCTGCCACACCACCCCTGTGTCTGCCCCACCCAGGCAGTATTTCTGCCTTCCTGGCCTGGGCCACCCTCAGGCCTCCCTGCAGGGCTGAGATGCCTCACAAGTGCACAAAGTAAGCCAATTCCCACCATTGCCAAAGTGTCTGTGAAGTCCAGGTCACTGGGGGTGGGAAATGTCCTCCAAGAGCTTTGGGGTCATTTTTATTCAACACCTCTGAGTCACCAAGTCAGACTGTGCCCAGGTTTATTTTCCCTGCTTGGGTTCCTAGAAGCCTGTGGGGTGAAGGGCCAGATGCATTCAGAAGCCACTGGTGGATGGTTCATTCTGTGCTAGTTCTATCAAAGCTTAGGAAGGACCACACCGCAAAATGTGGATGTATCTAGATTTTGTTTTAGCTTTGTTTTTCAGCTGTCTGCCAAATACAATTGAAAGAACAAAGCCAGAGAAGTCAAAACTCTGAGCAAGAAATGCTCAGAAGCATTCCCGAGTTGGATTTCTCATGACTGTGATGAGTTTAATATTGGTGCCTGACGATGCCACACAAAAATTTACACCGCTGTACTTGCCACTCTTGGTTTGCTGAGAAAGGTTGAAGTCATTCTGATGAGAGTCTGCCAATAGCCGTCCTGACTGAACTCATTTGGAGAAGACAAGCCAGTGATTCCAGAACCTCCCATGTAAATGGGAAAAGAAACCTACTGGATTATTTTAAAAATTGACCAAAGATAGAGCATAACTACTTCTTCTTGGGACTTGGGTATCTATTCTCAGTGGGCCTCCAGTAACAATAAGATGAGTGGATACTGAATTGAGCTGGTAGAATTTTTATCACTAAACATTGTAAGCAGTGCTGTGTGTGTGATTGTGTAATTGAACTCGGTGTTAACACTGAGCTAGCTACATGCCCTATGCAAACACCTTCCTGGTCCTTCTTGAGGCCCAGGAAGTTTATATGTGTAATCCCATGAAAAGTTATTGCATTTCTAGTGAGTTAGTTCCAGTCTACCATCTCCAGTAAAGACACTAAGGCATATTTGTAGTTATGGGCAACCAAGGGTTCCTAAGTCCTGCCATGGTGATGGCTATCCAGAACAAAGACCTTAACCCTGGGTTTTATTCATGAAGAAGGGAGTGGCTTGGGGATGTGTGACAGAATGGGTGGGAAGTACGTGCATGAGTGCTGTGAGCTGGGCTAGGTAGGAGGCCTAAAATCACCTGTGATCCTCAAAAAGAAGGATATGCAGAGAGTAATCTGCATAACACAACTGAGACAGTATCTAATGTTTTGGGGGTTAAACTTCAGCTCCGATGTGTAATCTTTCAAGCCATTATCTAGGGGCTTGATCCCAGCCAACAGCATGGAGCACTGGCTCTGCATCCCATCCAGTTCCAGCTCCCACAAGGAAGGGGCAGGTGGGGGTTCTGGGAAAATACTTCCATTAGCACCTGTAAAGTCAAAGAGTTAAGGAAAAGTCCTATCCAGCTCTGTACCTATCAATACATGATAATAGGATCAGGTCCAGCCAAAACAGAGACAATTGTTTCTCTTTAATAAGAGTTGCCCAAGTGAGGCTTCACAATCCCCCAGATATTTCTATTTTTTTGAAACAGTCTTGCTGAATTACTAAGTAACGCAGGCTGGGCTTGGTTTGGAACCCTATAGCATTGGCATCCCAGAATGCTGGGGTTATAGGTGTGTGCCATGGAGCCTCACTCGAAAGTAGCTGTTTAGTATAGAATGCCCTCACTCATCCCAGTTAGCTGTGACATGAGCACTGGGACAGAAGAGATGTAATATGGACATCAGAACAGAGATGATGGGGTCCCCCCCGCTTGGCTGGGCCCTGAACAGGCACCAGGCATAGGGCTGGCTGTGAGGCTTTTGGCCCCTCTAGGAACTGGGGAGTTCTCAGATACTAGGTGAGAACCTACTGAATGTGGAGGTTTCAACTTATTTAATAATCCCAGAGTTCCTTACCATTTTAGTTAAGATCACAAGCTTGAAGCAGAACTGAGCACAAATCACATCTTTCCTCCAAGACGAGAATTTACGTAGTTTTTCTCTTCCTGGGCTCCTTGTAGTGGTTGATAAACTATGTCACCTTGAGAAGTTTAGAAGCTTAACTAAATTGGCTGGGCAATTCTACACCCTAAGGTGCTGAAGAGCCACCCTGGGGTGGCTCATGATGTAAAGGATATAAAAGGGAAATGAGGAAGGATTTCTTCTCAGTTTCTTCAGAGGAACCCCAGTCTTCACCATTAGCTTGGGCGTTGTCACCTGGCTCTCACGCAGACTCTGGCTTCTGCCTTAGATCCTTCGGTCTCCTGGTGTAGACTTATCAGCCTTCTGTCACAGACCCATCAGTCTCCTGATACAGACTCGAACAGAACACTGCAGTGAGCTCCAGGACTTGGGACCGAATCCTTCAGTCTCTAGTGTGCAGACGCCCTCTGCACACTTCCTCATCCAACGCTGTGACTGACTGTCCTAAACCGATCTTGTGATTTCTTATACATTTGTACATCTTGTGTTATATCTGTTTCTCTAGTAAAACTCTGACTGGTACACTAGAATGAGGAGAAAATGATTCAGACTTGCAAAGAACTGAAAATGACACCAGGCAGATGACAAGAATTAGCTCTTGTACTCAAGCTCTAGGGCCTGAGTTCAATTCCCAGTTCCGCAAAAAAAAAAAAAAAAAAAAGAATTAACTCTTATTAATATTTCCACTAACAGGTGAGGCAACAGGAAATGACATGCTCCCACTTAAGGCCAGGAGCAGAGAGGAAGGATTTGAATCCATGCCCACAAGATATGCATAGTCTATAGTAGCAAGCAAGCCTTGGTGGTCAAGAAGGAAAGATGCTGAAGTACCACAGAAATTTGTGAACAACCTTTCATGTTCTAAGCTCAGAGAGCATTTAAAAATATGGTTTCAAAATCCTATGGGATTCTTCTCATTTTTTCAGAAGAAGCAATTAACTTGGAGCTACTACAAATGGTCCTAACTTTCAATTTAGGATTTTTCAACTTTATTTAGGATGGTGTGAGAGAGAATTTCAGATTCTGATTTTTTTCCTTGATATTGGCAGTGAGCTGCAACTCCCAGACACCCCTGTAATCAGAGGGAGAAACAACTGGTGCCCTATGTTGTGCTGCACTACTGAGCTAGGAGGTTTGGTAGTGTTTGGACAGTAAATGCATCTTTTTTTTTTTTTTTATTTTAATTTTTATTTATTTATTTATTTGTTTGCTTGTTGTGTTTGTTTGTTTCTTTATTTATTCATTTTGTGGCTGGCTCAGCCTGCCCTGGTGGTGGCACTGGCGCAGCATGTGGTGCCGGGGATCGAACTGCAGTCCCCACAGTTGCCTGAGCCCTCCTAAGCAGGCGCTTTAGACCACTGAACCATCTCGCCGGCCCAGTAAATGCATCTTTGATTTAAAATATTTTCAACAATGATGAGTTTATTGATGTAACCTGTCTTAAATTGAGCCTCTGTAAGTGATGGTGTCCACACTGAAAACCACAGGTAGCCTTAACACATGGGGTCTGGATCCCTGGGTTTGATGCTAGGCTTTCTGTTGTGTCGCCTTGTCATGGTTTGTGTCTAGTTGTCCCCCTAAAGCTTCATGCATTCGTTGAGATGGCTTCTAGAGTTCGTGTTTAATTCATGATCCAACGCTGGGATTATGGGTATGAGTGCTACACCCACCCTCAGTGGATAACCTGAATATAATATAAGGGCGGGAGAGAGACTTGCTAGCTGGTGCAGCTGCTGCTCCTCCCTTTTGGTCCTTTGCTCTGCTCTTTTCTGATGCTATGAACTGCTGCCCTCTTCCATGTGCCACTCTACCCTGGAGCCAGCTGAGTATGGACTGAAATCTCCACTAACTGTGAGCAAAATAAACTTTCCTTCCTTAAATTTGGGTGTCGGGCATTCTTTCCAGCAATGAGAGAAAAGTAACTGAGACACCCCTCTTTCTTACTATTATCTATATGTCTCCCTGTCTCCAGCTCATCTCTACCAATGATGCCTGCACTCCCTGCCCTCCTTTCCAAATTCTGTCCACTCTGAGCAAAGTGAATTCTTCCTCATTTTGGCCTTCTCAGACTTTCTACAAATTCTCAGAGCCCTATGCCCATTTTGGCCACAATGTCGTCCAAACCTGGGTATGTATGTGATATATGGGTACCTGGGATTGCCAGAGGACTCTTAAAAGACATTTTGAGGGACTGAGAAAGTAGCTCAATGGTAGAGTCCATGTTTAGGACATTCAAGACCTTATGTTTGATTTCTAGCATACACATACATTCACACACACGCACACGCACACGCACACACGCACGCGCCCCTTCAACTTAAGATCTTTTGATTCCAAGGCTAGATGCATTTAAGAAAAGATGTAAGTTTAAGGTCAATCTCCCACCTACTCTCTCTTGTAAACCCCAGATTTAAGGCAAGTTGTCTCCTCTCGTTGAGTCTTTTCCTATCATCTGTGAAAGGCAGGCACCTCTCAGTGGACTGAGGATTCAGGTAAGTCCATGTATACTGCTGCTGTGGTCTCTGTCCTTGGTATTTCTCCCTTCCCACTAGCCTGGAAGCCTGCAGGTTCATGGGCTGCAGGTTCCTGTAAGCCCCATGTCAGCGTGGCCTGCCTGCTGCTCTGTAACCTTATACACATGTAATCATATGCCAATGGCCAGAACCCAGGGCTGCAGTTATTTTGGGATGTGCAGGAGCCTGTGGGAAAATGCTGGAACATGTCTTAGTCACTGGGGCAAATACCTTTCTTTCCATGTTCCAGCATGTTTTGAACTTTCAGATAGCACATGTACATGCATACACACAGACATGGATACACACACACACACACACACACACACACACACAGACACACACACAGAGTACTCCAGCACTCATACATCTCCTTTGTGACTCTCTGTGCCCTTCCTGAGCTGTTTCCCTGCCTCTCCCTGCCTGCGCCACCACATCCGCCTGGCTCTGAGTGTAGAGGGTGAGGGCAGGGCCGGATTTAGCCCTTAGAGACTCTATGCATGGAAAGAATTGTGGTGCCTCCCTCGATACGTAATTCAAAATAAAAACAATAGTAATCCATGAAAATGTAGTGAAGCCCTATATTCCCATGTTATATTCTGTTGCCTTTTAAACAATAAAAAATTAAATTCCTCTAGTCATAGGCTGAGGCATGTCCCTGCTTCCCTGGCTTTGTAGGCTGTTGTTCAGCAATGGTCAGTAAGAATCAGTGGAGACCAAGCAGAGTTGTTTCAAGTCCAGGGGAAGATGCGGAGCAGGGCCAGGAGGGGCAAGACCACAGGGAGGGCAGCAGAAGCTAGCCATAGGGCTCGTCCTGCATCTTGTGTGAGGCGAGGCAACCACAGGGCCTTGCATGTGGGAACCTGGAACAAACAGGGCCAGAGGTACAACTGGAAGCCTGCTGCAAGGGTGTGCAGGAAAAGTCATCCTTTGCAGAAGCTCCTAGAACATTCTTTGCCAGTCCTCACTTGTGATAGCCAGAGCTTTGCTTTGATGAGCTGGCTAGTCACATAGAGGTTATGCTTTCTCTTCACCTATGTTGCTGAAGAAGAGTTTCTCCTTTTCTATAGTTTAAAGAAAAATTCTAGTGACAGCACTTCTTTGTTCGCCTCTTTCTCTTTCAACTGCCTTTTTTCTTCTTTTTCTCTCTCCTCATGCCTCAGTTTAAGTCCTTTTACGATCAAGTATTTTGAAAGAGCCAGCTAAGCCCCAACTTGGCCTCCCATGACCTGTGCTACCCCCTGCAATCCACGCCCCTTCAGTCCCCCACAAAACCTCTCCTCCTGGGCAATGTGGTACAGTCATCATGTGATTTCTCCAGTTCTCTTCCCCATCAGACTCTGAGTCACCCTCTTCCCTGCCCTCTCCTAACCACCGAGTTCTTCCAAGCGCCCTCCCTCTTACCACTGGGTAAGGGTTAGTTCTTTGTGTCAGTTTGGTTGAGCAATGAGACCCAGCCATTCAATCAAATACTGGACAATGTTTTCAGATATTTTGTAGAAGGGGTTCATATCTATAATCTGGTGATTTTAAATAAAGGCAATGACATTGTTGTCTGTCACATCTGCATGCTGGTAGGCCTTATCCAATCAGTTGAAGACTTTATAAACAAAATCTGGTTTTCTGGAGGTGAAAAAATTATTTCATGACTGTAACATTATCTCATGCTTGCATATCTAGCCTGTTGAATTGCTCTATAGATTTCTAGTTTACCAGCCCCACAGTCACATGAACCAATTCCTTAGGCTTGCTTACTTTCTCTCTCTCTCTCTCTCTCTCTCTCTCTCTCTTTCTTTCTTTCTTTCTTTCTTTCGACAGTCTCTCTGTGTAGTTCAAACAAAGCTTAAACTCACTGTTCAGCCCACGCTGGCCTTGAACTCAGGGGGATCTTCTTGCCTCAGCCTTCTGAGCACTGGGATTCCAGACGCATGCTACCACATTCAGCCATCTCTTTTAAAAATATACATACAGAGATTTCTGTTCCTCTGAAGAACTCAGACTGTGTCCTTTCACCTTCTCCCAGATCCCAGTCACCTATAGGTCTGTTTCTGGTACCCTCTTTCTCTTGAGCACCAAATTCATGGTTTCTTACAGGATACACAGAAAAGCTTAGGCATTCATCTAACGTCTTTGAAGGATCTCAAATTCAAATCATGAGGTTCCCCTTGTCTCCACCAGTACAGAGTCAGCTCTGCCAGCAGTATAATCCTTACATGGATGGAGTCTCAGAGATGAAGAGGGTGGCCAGGTGGAGGGAGTGATGGGGCCAGCTGTCACAAGCAGGTGAAGGATGGGGTAACACTCAGTCACAGCCAGAGGGACATGGGCCCAGTGTTTTGTTGTTTTTTTTTAATTTATGTATTTGGTACAGAGTCTACAGGGCATTCAGGATCTCACTATGTAGATTGGACTCGTAGTGATTCTCCTGTTTTCAGCCTCCCAAGCTCTGGGATTACAGATGTGCGACATCACGCCCAGTCTCAATTGCTTTCTCAGCCCACCTCAGGGGCAGGGCCAGCATGGCACACTGGGGATCAAACCCTAGCCACTGCACTCTGCCTAAGCAAGGGTTTTAGTCCACTAAGCTATCTGGCTGGCCCTTGTTTTTTTGTTTTAGTTGATTGATTGATTTAGTACAGGGTGTCACTATGCAGTTTAGACTCCTAGTGATCCTCCTGGCTCAGCCTCCACAGCACTGGATTACAGGTGTGTGCCACACCACCTGGTTTCTGTGGCTGGCACACCATGCCTGAAGTTCCAGGGCAAGCATGGCATGTAGTACTAAGGATTGAACCTGGGTCCTTGTGCTTGCCAGGCAGGCACTTAGATCACCAAGCTATCTCCCCAGCCTGGGCTCAGTGTTTTAAGAAATTCTCAACATTCAGGAAAGATCAGAAATCTGTTCCTGTGAAATTTCTCCATTCTAAAATATTTTTAAGTGTCTTTAAAATCAGACAGGCCAGCTGGGTGTGGTGACACACGCCTGTAATCCCAGCACTTGGGAGGCTGAGGCAGGAGGATTGATGTGAGTTCAAGACCAGTCTGGGCTACAAAAGTGAGTTCAAGGCCTGCCTAAACTGCATAGCGAGACCCTGTCTCAAAGAGACCAAAAAAAAAAAAAAAAAGAAAAAGAAAAAAATCAGACAGGCCCATCAAAACCCATCTGCAGTCCAGATTTGGCCTTGGGGCTGCCAATCAGCAAGCTGCGAGTCCACTCGCAAATATGTAAATATCTAATTCTCCCTCCCGCTTGTCCCTCCAGCCTTGCAATACTGAGTGGCAATGCTGAGGACTCGTGTAACCCTGGGGCTCTGGCACACCTGTTTTGGGTGGAACAAAGGAGTAGCAAATGGGTAACAGATAGAGAAAGTGTGGCTTTCTGCTCTGCTTTCTTCATCTTCCTAAACCTGTTTTTATTTTCCCACCCCCACCCCAGGCTTGACCCTGTCTTCTAGATGTTGCCAACTGCTTCCTGCTGGGAGTTTTATGTCCTTGCTCCCTTCCCCTTGGTACACACCCAGTCCTTTTGTGTGTTATGTTTGCGTGTGTGTGTGTGTGTGTGTGTGTGTGTGTTAGTGGAAATCGAACGAATGGCCCTCACATTGAGCTACAACTCCAGCTCTTTATTAATTTTATTCCAAGCCAGGATCTACTAAGTTGTTAAATTTCCTAGGCTGAGCTTGAACTTGCAGTCCTCCTGCTTCTACCTCCCAGAGTGCCAAGACTCTCCTAATTTAAGCAAAACTCTGTTCAGATAACATATCTTCCCTGGACTGACATGCTTCTTCATCATAGATGTTTTACTTGGCTCTGAAGTCTGGATTACCAGTCTCAGTTTCCTCACTCAATAGCCTGTGACTTCTGGCAGTTCTTTTTTTTTTGTGGTGCCAGAGATTGAACTCAGGACTTTGCACTTTCCAGGCACGTACTTACACCACAGAGCCTTGATTTCTCCCATAGTTAACTGTTTTTCTTTTTTATTCACTTTCAAGTTTTTTTATTACTTTTAATAAGAAATAACAATGTGACAGTTTCAAAACATGTTAGCAGTATATTCCCAATAATTGATACAATGCTTATTGTTGTCCCCATAGTTTTCTTTTTTTTTTTTTTTTTTTTTTTTTTTTTTTTTTTTTTTTTTGTGTTTTTGTGACAGGGTCTCGCTATGCAGTTCAGGCTGGCCTTGAGCTCACTTTTGTAGCCCAGGCTGGTCTCGAACTCACACTGATCCTCCTGCCTCAGCCTCCCAAGTGCTGGGATTACAGGCATGTGCCACCACGCTCGACTCCCATAGTTAATTGTTGATGATAACTAACTATCCTTAACTCTGTTGGAGGTAGCTAAATTAGAAATATTATAGGTAGATAGGACCAGGCCCTAAAGGACGACATGGAAGACAAGGTGACTGACTATACCACTAGAGACAGAGATTCCTCTGCCGTTGGTCAGATCTCAAAACAACAGTAAACGAAAGCAACTACATACTTCCTTCAGGGTGGGCATCAGGGATTGATATGCTAAGTAAGTATCAATCACTTTGAAAGAGCCTGGAAAGAGTCAGGAGCCCAAGCCCAATAGGTGGTATTTTTGCCCGCTTGCTATGTGACTTGGCTTCCCATTGGATCACAATTTTAATCTATTTTACCTGAGCAATGGTGCTTGTAATCTCATTGGATGACCACAGTTTTGTCCCACCTTATACCCACCTAAACGAGTTCCCATGTCTTCTCCACAACCTTAGACCTACCTCACCACATGGTTTTCCTCTATAAAAGTCCCTGGAAGAGACAGCTTCCGGAGGGAACACCCCCTCGGGATCCCTCTCCTGTTCCTCTCTTGGACATGAGCTTTCTTTCTCCTAATAAATCTATTCTGCTCATAACCTCCATTTGTTCCTAAAATTCATTCTTCAGTTCTAGAGAACACGAACTCGTCCCAGGTACTTTTCAGGTTAGGGATCGTTTTTCCCACATATCATTTTGGAGGTCATCCACCCCGGATCACTTTTTTCTCCCTGTATCAACTCCACATGAAGTAACACATTTAATCCTGAAAACAACAACTCGCCTGACAATCAATTACTGAGTGTTGTTGCTACCACTCTTCCATCATACTACCCAATGAGAAGAAATAAGTCTCAGGAGTTGGCCCCTCACTTTCCAACCAAGCTTTCACCCAGGCTGGGGCAGAGGAAGGGTAATCACAAGTCACTGTACTCTTTTCTTTTTGCCATCTCACCCACCTCTGCAACTTCCCTGTTCAGGGCTAGATGACATTTTTTTTACAATATGGTTAGAGATTTTGTGGTTTCAAGAATCAGGGACAGCTGGTTGTGGCGGTGCATGCCTGTGCACATGCCAGTAATCCCACCATTCAGGAGGCTGAGGCAGGAGGATCAATGTGTGAGCTTGAGGTCAGTCCGAATTGCATAGTGAAACCTGTGTCAAAAAGACAAAAAGAAAGAGAGAGAGAAAGAGAGAGAGAGAGAGAGAGAGAGAGAGAGGAAGGAAGGAAGGAAGGAAGGAAGAAAGAAAGAAAGAAAGAAAGAAAGAAAGAAAGAAAGAAAGAAA
>PVKN010008292.1:0-25348 GCA_004027915.1 Capromys pilorides
GGAGAAAAAAAGAAAGTAAGTACCTTCGTTTACTGCTTGTTCACAGAGGTTACTTGGTAAAATCTATACCAATAGAAGTTATAATATTAGCATATGCTTGGCAGCTATTCCCAAAGGCAAAGGGCCATGCTCCATGTCACTGAACATAGTGACATTGTTGGAATTATGAATAAAAACTTGTAGGGCCAATTTCTTTTCTAAAAAAAATTTATCTCAGATATAGGGTCTTGCTTTGCAGTTTGGACTCATAGTGATCCTCTTTTCACAGCTTCCCCAGTCTGGAAAATGATTCTTGTTTTATTCTTTGAGTATCTTAAGTGTTGCTATTATTATTATTTTCCCACAAGGTCCTTGACATTCTAAGAGTGATTTGTTGATTTACCCTTTGTGGAAAAGCTTGATGAACTTTCTTAAAACATGAATTACGATTTGATGTCCTAAAGAAGTATTCCTCTTAAACATGCAATTGAAATACAGTTAGTGAATGTAAGTTTTCAATTAATTACATGATCCAAGTAATTTAGACAACCTACATCATTCTGTTTTCAGTACTCTCTGATCTAATGTCTGCCTTCAACACCCTTGAAGCTTCCCTTCTCGGTGTCACCCAACTTTCATGTTTCCAAAGCCAGTAGGTCCTCTTCTGTCATCATCTAACACAACCTCTCAGCAGAGTGGCACTTTTACACTTTCCTTCCTTGACAGGGTGAGTCTTGCTCATGGTTCCAGAGAAGAAGAGAGACAGAGGGGGCCCACAGAGCCCAGATGCAGGCTGTGTGATCCCAGGAGGCCTGTAGTAAGATTTGGGGTGCTGGTGCTGGTGCTTTCAACCCCACACAAGTTCAGGCTGATCTTGGCTTCTGGTCATGGCATTGTGCCCTGACTTGTTCAGCCTACAGTACTCCACATGTCTCTTCGCCAGCCTGAGCTCAGCTCTCTGACCCTGTATTTCTCTTATTGCCTCTCACCCATCGCTGCTGTTAAAGTGCAATGCCGGTTCTTCTCAGAATCTTCAATGAATTTGAAAGAAGAGTAACACTCCTAAACTCACTCCTTGAAGCAAGCATTACCTGGACAGCAAAATTAGAGAAGGATCCAGCCAAGAAAAGTCTACTTCACACATGTGGTAGCACTGAAGAACAAAACAGGTCCTAGTCAATGAGAAGCCTTCAGAAACCAGTCAGTCAGTCAGTGTGCGCTCAGCTGTGATAAAAGTTACAGTTTAAAGACCTACCTTTGTATCAGAATAGTTTTGAAGATAGAAACTCATCTGTGATTTTATTTCTACATTTTCTGAAATAAAAAAAAAAAAAACACTCTGAAAATCGCATGGTTTAGGGGCTTCTGGGAATGAATTGCTCAGGTCTAATGCATCTCACTGATCACCATTCCCGCTCCTCAGGCAGTATTTTGAAAAGACACCGACTTTTCAACGTTTTAAGTCTTCCATAATTGTAACTATTTCTATTTTTTTATCCATGTGTCTATTGAATACCCCGCTGTAAAATACTAAAGCTGTAAATCACTCACACTCCAATTTTATGCTCTTATGCTAAATGTTTTGATGTTTCATATTTAGTCTCAAGAATTGGTTTGCTTTGTTAACTTCCATGCCCAGATCTTTGGGAGGAGGTACGTGCAGTACTCTTGCCCTCTATTTCTTGTCTCTCCCTTTCCAATGGTGTTATGGTTTGTGCATTTGTCTCCACCCCCACCCCCCCACACCACAAAGCTTCAGGCATGGTTCTACAGTTTGGTACTCAATCATGATCCAAGGCTGGAATTACGAGTCTGAGTACTGCTGGGATTATGGGTGTGAGCGCTAAACTGAACCGGGGGCAGGTGAGGAGGAGAGACAGACTTCCTCTCTGTTGCCACTGTTGCTGCTCCTCCTCCCATTTGCTGCCTTGCTCTTTGTCCGTCCATGAAAGGTTGTTCTCTGCCCTGTGCCCCTCTGCCTCGGATCCAGCTGAGTATGGATTGAAACCTCCAGTAACTGTGAGCTAAATAAACCTTTCCTTCCTTCATTTTGGGTGTTGGCTATTTGTCCCAGCAATGAGAGAAGAGTAACTGAGACAAACAATGTCTTTCTAACAAGTAAAACATTATATAGTCATTTGTTTCAAAAATTGTAAATGCTCACCTAATGTTCTGCTACCATGATCAAGGTTTTTGTACATTATCGGCTGAATGATGCAGTAGTAAACGTTAATTTTCATTCATTGCTACAGCAAAGAAAAAGTTGTCCCTCAACTTTTTCTTACATCCCCTCCCTCATTGCCTTTTTCCCAACAAGGTCAAATGTAGTCACCTTTCTTATACTACAAGCTTCAAAACCATACCTTTGCCTGCCTTTGGTGAAACTACACCTTTCTCCTCATCTGCTAGACTAACTCCTCAGAGTCAGGGGCCCAGCTTTGCCTGCAGCTCAGCTGTTTCAACTTTTCCTCAGTTAGATCCACACATACTTTAAACCAATTTTGGTAGAAGATAACTTTGGAAAAAGGTGTCAGAATTTAGTAGCTTTAAATTTTTTTTTTTAATGTATGTGGTTGTTACAGGGTCTCACTGTGGAGCTCAGGATCTCATTATGCAGCTCAGGATCGTAGCGATCCTCCTGTTCTCAGTCTTCCCAGTGCGTGCTGGGATTACAGGCATGCACCATTATGCTTAGACTCTGTGGCAGGCTTAGCCCATCCTGGGGGCGAGGCTGGTGCGGCTACATGTTGTAGGGGATCAAGCTGTGATCCCTGTGCTTGCCTAAGCTTGCCTAAGCAGGCACTTAGCTGGCTGAGCTGCCTCACTGACCCCAGTATTGAGTTTTTATTTTTTAGAAACTGATAATTTGTCTTGATTTGAGTTTTAGGATCTTAATATGAGAAAATGAAATACTATACATCATTGTCTCTGTTACTTTTCTTGCTGGAACAAAATACCTGCACTCAAAATTAAGGAAGAAAAGATTTATTCAGCTCACAGGTTGCAGTCCGTACTGAGATGGCTCTAAGGCAGAGTAGCACAGGGCAGAGAGCAGCCGTTCATGGTGGTGGAAAACAGCAAATGCAATAAGAGCAAAAAGGCAGGAGCAGTGGTAGCAGCCGCAGAGAGCAGGCCTCTCTCCCTTCCTCTTGTTGCCTTCAGGCTCTCTGCCCCAGGGCAGGTGCGGCACTCACACCCATAATCCTAACACTGGATCATGAATTAATCACAAACTCTATAAACTGCCCCATGACTGCGTGAGGCTTTGGGGGACATCTAGATGTAAACCATAACAATTGGTGCAGTGTGATTCCTTATCTGTGGGTCTCGGGGAAATGTCTTTGTCACTGATGCCACCTATAAGTGACACATATTCATTTACTTTTCCTTCACTAGAAAGTCATTTTTTTTAATCTCAGTCAGTTAAATAATCAGACAATGGAATTCCAGTAAGTAATTTAAGTAGCTATCATAAACTACATTGTTCTGCTCTAGATATTTTACATGTTTTTTTCTATTCCTTTCAATAATAATACTGGCATAAAGGGAGATTATAAGTATACTCTAAATCAGTGTTTATAAATATCAAAATTAAAGGTATATAGAAGCTCCACATTGGGAAGAAAAATAAAAAACAACATGTTTAAGAGGTAAGAATGTATCTTACGTTGCCCCCATAACAGCCTTGGAAGTATTGTTTCTTCATGAAGTTGCAGGTGATAATGGAGTAAAGGAAAAAGAATATGTGCTCAGCTATATTTCATTTTAACTTGAGAAGATTAAGCCCAAAATCAGTCTACATAAGGATTTTCAGGAGAGTAAGCACAGATCCTGAAGTTTTGACATTGTCTTTCCAGCAGGCATCACTGCAGTCATTGTTAAGTTATGGCTTTAGGTCATCACCAACTCAGTTTCCTATTCATCCTGACCTTCTCCAGAGTTGCTATGACAGCAGCATAGTACTTATAACAAAGTGGCTCATTAAAGCTATGCTTATGAGCTCTAAAGAGCACTTGTAGAAATATCACTGTCTATTGAATTTTGAGAGCTTCCGGTTGTTTGCATAGTTCTAATGAAACTTATTGAAATTCACATTACTTCTAGGAAGGAATTACTTGAGCTAAAGATATACATAGTCTATAAATATGGTGCAGAGAAAAGTGCAAGATTTGAAATGCTGTAACTTAAAATACAGTACTTTCGTGGCAGAGTAGGTGCCTATTTTCACTGGGGCAAATAAGCACAGGAAAGAAAAACCATGTTGACTTTAAACTTCTCAAAACTGCTGATCCAGTTTTTCTTTTTTTTTTCCTTTTTGGTACTGGGGATCGAACTCAGGACCCTGCACTTGCTAGGCAAGCACCTAAGCCACTGGGCTATCTCTCCAGCCTTGATCCTGTTTTTCAAAGAGAAATCAAACCTATCCTTACTTCCTGTCCACAAATCATTCTGTATGAGAAGTTATGAACCTCTCACTGTCCATCTATACATGACCATGTCAGTTTGAGCCACATGGAGGGTATGCAGGACACTGGGGCCACTGTGAAGAATCACCAACACGTCCATCTACTAAAGCAATTTTAAAGTATTCTTAACATTTGAAGATATAATAGTAATTAAATTATGATTCTGTAGCAATTTATAGAATATGGGTTGGGGGAGAAAGAGAAATAAGAGAGGTTGATAAGGGCATGAATAGTCATGGCAAAAACCCAGAAGCTTCTTGTAACTTCTTTGCCTTTGTGAGCGTGTGTGTGGTACACAAGATTCTCATGTGTTGTGTGGAGCTGATGCACACAGAATGCATTGCTGTTCCTTTTCTCACCCTTTTCCTTTCCCCTTAATTCTTCCAGTATCTCTTGATTCCCTTCCCATTTGAGAAGCCTATACCTTCTACTTCCCATTGTATTTTACTTTGCTGCTTATTTATACTTTCTAAGTATACATATGATTGTCATGTAAGAGACGTGCGTGTCTGATTTAAGTTTGTGTGTCCAATTTGTTTTACTTAACATTATGGTCTTGAAATGTATCTGTTATCCTACTAATGACTCGATGTTGTCCTTTCTTATGGCCCAGTAGTACTCCAGTGTATATAGATACCACCTTTGCTTTATCTGTTCATCTGTTGATTGACAGGCAGGCCACTCCCAAGTCTCAACTATTATGAATTGCACTGCTATAAACACGGGTGTGCCTGTAACACAGTAATGTGGTATACTTAACGCTTTCAGGAGGATACTTAGAACAAAAATACCTGGGTGACATGAGACTTCTAGCTTTAATTTTCTGAGGACTCTCCATACTGATTTCCTTTTGGACACTTTCAAGTTTCAAGACAGTTAAACCCTTCTTCCATAGGGTAGGATTGTATAACTGTACTTTGAAACTTTACAGAGCTGCTTTGTCCTGGAGATGGTTTAGAACTGATGCCCAGGGAAGTGTAGGTATAAGAATGTAACCTGAGTTCCATAGGAGATAAAGAGAAATGAAATGTATCTTTGTAATAGTGTCGTACCTTTGTAAATGGCACAAACTAGTGCTGCAAGAGTGGGTGATGAAGAACTTTGTTTTTAATGCCCACTGAACTTGGAAATTATACATTGTGCAGCATTTGACAACATTGCCAAGAACACTTTTCCCTAGAATAATCCTCACTTAAGAATTGTAGATTGTGCCTTTGGTGTGTTTTCTATCGACTTCAAAGTACCTGAATATAGTCACTATATTTCTTCTCTTCACAAACCAACAATAAGGAATGCATACAATTCCCAAATTTGAGTATATGGCAGAAGTGGCATGTTTCTGAAGTACCCAGGCAGTCAGTGAGGCTCTAGCAAGACAGTTACTCTTTACAATTGAAATCAGATCTAATTAGACCCCTATTGAAAACCTCTGCTTGCCTGCTTTTTGTCCTGGTAACCACAATGAAACAAGAAATGATTTTAGTCACAGTCTAAAAAACAAATCCAACTGAACAAATCATAGACAAATATATGGATTTTACCAATCATATTGTAGGTATGTTGAGGGAAAATGTGCAATATTATAGTTAAAAATGCTGTGTCAAAATCCCTATGAAACATTTTCTTGTGTGAAGAAGATGGGAACAATTTTCTTTTCTTTTTTTTTGTTCTTTAGACAGGGTCTCACTACTGTTCAGGTTGGTCATGAACTCACCATGCAGCCCAGTCGGGCTCTGAGCTCACTGCAGCCCTCCTTCTGCCTCAGGCTCTTGAAAGCTGGGATTTCAGGCAAGTGCCTCTATGCCTGGCCCACTTAGACATTTTGAAAGTCCTTCTCTCGTTCTTCTATAGCCCCGATCCACCCCAATCACATCTTCCCCCATTAGCCTCAGCTCCCGTCTCCCCCACTTCTAGCTGTGCTCTAGTCCAGATAAACTCTCACACCACATCTCAGTAGCTCTTGCCTTTTCCTATTCTTCTACTTAGCAGCTACTTTAAAAAGTAGGGCATTTACTACGGTTTCCACGTTCCCACCCAAACTCACATTGAGATTTAATGTGCATAGTGAGGTATTAATGATATACAGGAATGAAACTCCCAACCTGAAAGATACCTGAGTGAGTTCATGTCCTCTAAAACCAAAGAATGAATTTCAGGAACAGTGGAGATTAAGAGTAGAAAGTATTTATTCGGGGAAAGAAAGCTTCTGTCTGAGAGAGGGATAGAAGGGGACCGATGTCGGTTTCCAAGGAACCTGCCTTTTCTTGGGATTTTTATAGAGCAAATCCACAAAGTGAGGGAGGTCCAAGGTGGGAAACATGGGAATTTGTTAGGTGGGCATGTTCAATTTTGTTCTACAGTAAGACTGTGAGCATAATTGCTGAGGTAAAATTGATTAAATTGGGAATCAAATGGGGAAATGGGCATGAGTACAGAACAGAAGCTTTTCCTGTAGGGGGCTGGGTAAGTGGCTCTTTCTGGCTTTCTCAATGTGCCTGAGGTACCTATTTAGAATATCAATCTCTGATGCTCTTTCCTAGGGAGGCATGTGGATACATTTGTTTCATCGTTTTGTCTTGTGGTCTGGAGCACTGTGGGAGTGTCTGTCTCTCCCACAGTTGCAAGACCACCTTGTCTTCTGTACGTGGGCCCAGACTGCCAGTAATACTTAAATCTATCTCAGCTGCCTACAACCTTAACAGGATGGGAATAGATGTGAGAGAAATCTTTGTTAGACGACTCCACCTTAGGAGAGATCCAAGCCAGCACACTCAGTGAACCTCTGCAACACTCAGGCTAACAGCAAGAACCTCCCACAATCATGAGCCAACCTTGACTTTTTATAATTTACCTAGTTTCACATAATCAGGTATAGCAACAAAAAAACAGATTGAAACAAAATCTTATCCAGGAATGGCTTCTTTTGGAAGAAAATAGAGGGCTACATATGAACAAAAATATAGGAGCATTTTGTTATTATTTTGAAAGATTACAGCTATTTTCTTGACACTTGTAGAGAATAATTTTTTGAAAATAAAAGTTTTCAAAAAATAGAAAGAAAAATATAAGAGGATAACATTAACTGGAGTTATTTCCTAAAACACATAATAAATTTTAAATGATCTTTTTGATGGGAAAACATTTCAAACCAATTTTCTTCACTTGACTGCAAAACTAGGGATGATCTACCTTTGTTTGGGATGCTACTACTGAAATCATTCTTGCTGTAATTTTCAGCCTAATAAATACAGAATGACTCACTAATGTGAGGATAGGTGTTATCAGGAATAAGTTTTAGAGTCTTGAATTCACACACTGTATAAAGTTTTTATATACTCTTTCAGTAATAAGCATGGAAATCCAAACTGATTTTGGCAAGAATGGAGAATTTACTAGAAAGATACAGGAATACGAACAGTTGAACTTGTAAATATTAAGAAAATTTTGGAGCCAAACATAGGCATTGGCCTTCAAATTTTTCTAAATTTTAGTCTTTCATTTTTGCTATGCCACAGAATGAGAACATGGTGGCCAAGAGCTTTGGGACCACACTCATGTCTAAGAAAGGAAAGGGAGCCTTATCATCCTATTCCTGTAGGTAGAGTCAAGGTTTGACCTAATTTTTTCACGTGTTGAGTGACTGAAACAGAGCTTGTCACATCAGTGAAAGACAAAAGATGTAACGCTCAGCCTTGTGTGTGTTTATCTATGTGAGGAGTACAGGATGGTCCTCTGACCCCCTAAATACTTTAGGAGAGCCAGTTAAAATCACCAGTGGTAGAGGGCTTGCATTTACTTACACTTAGAATAACTCTTCTAACACTCTATTTACTAATGGCTCAAATAGCATTCTTTCCAAAATTTTACAGCACGGTGCAAAACTAATATTTTATAGCAACAGCGTAGGTTTAACTTAAAATGTGACACAGGTGGCTCTTTGGCTTTATGTCTCAAACTGGAAAACATCTGTGAAATTTTTTTAATGATGAATGTTGAGATGATCATTGCTAAAGCAGCTGTTCTTTCTTGCCTTCCTGGCTCCATCTGTCTTTTGTGTTAAAGAGAATCCCATTTGTATCAACATAGATTATTTCTTGAGGCCCTAGTTTTGCAAAAGGAGACACAGCTGTGAGTTCGTGATTATCCTTGGAGCTTTCGGGTGTTACTTTAGAGGTGCACGCGTGCCCAGGCAGTAGTGCCTGTCTTAAGCACAGAAGGAAGGCCACGATTCTGAATGTTGCACCCTCCCTAGAGCACAGCTTTGTAGGTGACATGGGCATATGCTCTGAGAGATCAGTTTAGACTCTTGGAAATGGTGCAAAGCCTGGAATCCTACGCCGTCTTCCCAAGCTAGAAGAAGGCATTGGCAGGTTTACTTAAAAAATGATTTGCCTGCACAGAAGGATTTTAGAAATAGTTCAAAAGATAAAAAAATAATGCCAAAGTCAAGGCTGGTGGCGCGTACCTGTAACCACAGCAGTTGGGAGGCTGAGGCAGGAGGATCACCACAGGTTTGAGCTCAGCCTTGGCTATATAGCAAGTTCTAGACCAGCCTGAACTGCGTAGCAACACTGTACCTTGAAAAAGAGCAATGCTGAAAAATTACATGGGCAGAAATAAATCCTTATGCAGAGGTCATATATTTGAACTTTCCTTAAGTGAGCAAGTAAATAAATAATGCAACTAAAATTTCCCACTCCTTAAATTTCTCTAGTTGAGACAAAGCTTAGAACAAATTTCCATGCCAGAATACAATAAAATACATATATATATTTATTATAATAAAGATATAAATAATATATATGCATTTTAAAAATTCACACTGTTGTTGTATATTTGCAGTAGTTCAAACAATGAATTAAATAGAGAAGTCAAGGGAACCAGTGCTTGCTAAATAACTCCTGTGTGTGGTGCACTGTGTTAGAGTCTTGAATTTCTCTTCTCAGACCATCTGTATTGAGAAGTGCATCAGTATTCCCCTTCAAAAGGCACAGGAGTGAAGGAAGGCTTCAGAGATGTAATTATTAGTCAAAGGAAGACACCTACTCTTTTGACCCACTTGCAGGTTATTTATTTGTTCTGTCAGTACCTATTGAGCAGCTGTAAGTAGAACAGGTTGTGTACCAAAAGCTAGAAAAACAGCAGCTAAAGAGACCGATAGGTCCTCCTGCCTTCACGTTGCTCAGATGAAAATGTCATGTCTGGGACTCTATCTGTGACCTCTTCACTAATGTTGACACCAGAAGCCACTGTACTTTATATTAAAGTCATGCCAAAATATTTTATCATTTTGGATATTATAGAGGAATTGTTTCCTAAACCTAATTTTCAAAGTAATCATTTCTAATGTATAACTGTTATGGTTTGTGTCTAGGTGTCCCCTAAAGCCTCATGCAGTCGTGGGTCAGACTTCTAGACTTTGTGCTTAAGTCATGATCCAGTGCTGGGATTATGACTGTGAGCACTGCTGGGATTGTAGTTGTAAATGCTGCTGGGATTATGGTGTTACACCTGGCCTGGGGCAGATAGTTTGAATGCAACATAAGAGAGACAGGCTTGCTCTCTGTTGCCATTACTCCTCCCATTTGTTCTTGCTGTTTTACTGTTTCTGCCACCATGAACTGCTGCCCTCTGCCATGTGCTACTCTGCCTTGGAGCCAGCTGAGTGTGGACTGAAACCTCTACTAACTTTGAGATAAATAAACCTTTCCTTCCTTGATTTTGGGTGAGAAAAGCAACTGAGACAACTTTATACTGATCTTGGACTCTGGAGTGTCAAACACTATTACAAGTCAAAACCATCATACATCTTTTCCATTCACAATTCTTTTTATTCTGTTCTGTATAAAAGATACATTCATTCAATAAAAGTAGGCTGTCTCAAGGTTTCCCATAAATGTTGAAGTATTCTTGAACTATAATTGCAGGTTTTTAAATTAAATCTTGCACACTGTTCAATGTCATTGTATAATTTATTCAGTTCAGCTGTTTAGAGAGATAAATATCAAACTCTGTCTTATTGCTAATTTTATTTTCAAGAACCTCAAATCACTAAGCCTCTGTGAGCTAGACTTTTTGGTAGTCTATTCAACTGATTTCTTTAAAAATTTACAGTTGATTGAAAAAGCAACAAAATTTAGAGATGTGTAAAAGTGTTTCTTTGTAGAAACATTAAGGGACAGATGAATTTTTTTTCTGAAACATTTCTAACATCTCTTTAATGCCAAACAGAAAGACAGTGAGTACTGCTGTACTGAAGTTGTTCTGATATTCAGCATCAACTTTGTCTTTAAAACACGGTGGAAAGGGCAATGTAGTGGCAGAGCTGCACGGCAAGCATGAGGTCCTGAGTTCAATTCCTGGTGGGAAAAAAAGCCAAAATACGGTAGACCAGTAACGGTGTACATAAAAATGTTTCTGATGTTAGGCAATTATAATTCTACTTCAACTTCTTGAGTACCACAGGCTGTCCACAAGCTGCATTCATTATACTCTAATTAGCTGAAGTGCTAAAAGGACTTACAGGATTCAAGCACTCCATTCACCTAATGGTCATTACACGTTAAGGGTACAGACTGCAGCAAAAGCAGCGGTCGGACCCTCCTCGGGAGGAATCGGAGGCTAATTCAGGTTCAAGTGTCTTTGCCCTCACACTGCTGGATCATTGGGGTGTCCCTAGCCTCCTCTTGCAAGATGACCTGCAGGTGTGTGTAGCATGAGTGTGAGGAAGGCCAAGTGGGCTTGTGGCAGAGTCTTCCATAGTAAGCTTGTGAATAAGCACATTTCTGACCCATGAGAGCTGTGATTACAAAACTGCTGGGTACCAAAACACAATCATGTATACTGTGCAATCAAATTTACTATAGCTAAATGATGCTGATTGTCTCAGTCACTGTTCTCTTGTTGCTGGGACAAATACTTGACACCCAAAATGAAGGAAGGAAAAGTTTATTTAGTTCACAGTTACTGCAGGTTTCAGTCTGTACTCAGCTGGCTTCAAGGCAGAGTGGCAGAAGGCAGCAGTTCCTAATGGCAGAAGGCAACAAAACAGCAAGAGCAAAAGGGAGGAGTAACAGCCACAATGGCCACAGGGAGCAGATCTGTCTCTCTTAAGTTGCATCCGGGCTATCTGCCCTAGACTGGGAGTAGCACTCACACCCATCATCCCACCAGCACTCACACCCATCATCCCAGGGGATCATGAGTTAATCACGAATTCTAGAACTCCACCCCATGACTGCATGAGGCTTTGGGGTGACAACTGGACACCAACCGTAACACTGATAAACTCTTACATCCTGCATTTGAAACGATTCATGCATTTAGAGTACAGGAGGTCACTTGTCATTAGCTAATGTATTTTGTAGCCTGAGCTAGGTAGGTCGATGCCTTGCTCAGACAACTCAGGAGATAAGCATCTAATTAACCCCTGCCTGGCAACTTAACTTACCTTTTCTAACCATTTATTCTTTGTTTGGATTGTTCCATCTTTCGTAGCAGTGATTTGGCCGACAGTACCACATTCTATGAATAATGACTTTTGTAATAGCTGAGGTGTGGGTGTCTACTGAAAAAGACAAACTCAACAATCCTGTGATTCCTGTATGTATCTTCATGTTTTTGCTTTAGTTTACATTTGCTGTTATCACTTTTGTCTATTGAAATTTGGACACTGATAGCTTTGTACTGATTGATTTAAAACTACAGTGAATTGATCTCTAATTAAATAAAAATGTTCTTCAAGATAATAATCATTTATTGGGATCAGGTACTGAGGAAGTTTAAATTCAATTTCCAAGTACATTTGATCATCAATCCCTGTATTATTGTGGATCTTATTGGCAACCAGCAAACTGAACTCACACATAGTTTGCAAGGCGATGACAAATATCAGAAATATTTTTTATAACATGACTCACAAATTAAGACTGCTATTGTCCCTTCCTAGCAGATAGGATCCTTTTCCACCCAAAAAGTGACGGTATACAAGAGCATAAACTAAAGAGCATATCTGGTTGAGGTTAGGGTTCTATTGTCCCATGGACATAGCCAGATGCCTTCCCCTCCTCTTACAGGAAATGGGGCTTCTGTGGGAGGGACTCTTTTAAGATGGGCCATCCACTCCCTGTGAGGAGTGTGGGGGTAAAATTTAACACATCCCCTACGCTTACAAAGTTTAAAATTGGGTATGTCTTATTCTAGCTATTCATAGTGGCAAAGCAGTTAGTAGCAACAGTTGTAAATTACAGGCTTCATTGAGAAATGCTCTTAAGTTAGAGGCTCTGAGTGTTTTCTATGAATGGACTCCCTGCGACTAGGTATTCAGTGTTCTAGGTAAATGAGCCCTGGCTATTTCTGCTTCCATTTGAAATAATATATCAGCAAGATCTACTTGGGTTAGGGTACAGGTACATGTTCTTCCCTGCTGTTATGCTCTAGCTGATTGTGTCCAAGTTTGTTCTGTGGGATAGAGACCCACGTTCGTGTCACAGGGCTGCCTGCTGTCTTTTGCTTTCTTTCTACAGACAGGTGTTACTGAGATATCCTATTCTTACATGAAGGGCCAAGGGACTAAATTCATTCACCATAAACCCTCTGTGCTTTGATACTCATAAGCCTGATCCAATTTTTTCCCTCTTTTTCTTGAAGCTTTTCAACCACAACACAGGGTAAGAAACTCTGGTTTGCCATATAACACTATGCCCTACCAGGAAGGCAGCTTTTCACCTTTATGACACACTACTTTTCTTAACACCGCATATCAGATTTATAATTATAATTTATAATTACAGAATGATTCCTGGCTCCATTACAGATCAGGGTGGTTAAGGTTCACAAGGAAGGGTTCTACAGGTGACATCCAAATGCACAAATGAAAGCCAGTGCTCAGAGCCATGCCAGTGCTATGCCATCCATCCCTGTGGGTTTGGAGTGCTTTGTGGCAGTGTCTACCTTAGTCACCTGCATAATTTTGGTGCTTAGGTCTGTTGCCTCCTAGGTAGCCTTGTTTTATTTGAGTAATTTCAGAGGCTCAAGCCTCTAAAGTGTAGCAGCCTTATAGGAATCTGAGTGTAAGTTTAGAGAGAAAATAATTTGCTCTAAGCTTGCCTTGAGGAAACAAAGTTAGATTTGATTTTCTGTTCTGAAGAATCCATTTGTTAGAGCCTTGAGCCTCAGCCATTATTCACTTTCTTTCCATTTATCTCTTACTTCATTTCAAACTTGTCCTCCCAGTGGGCACAGTAGGGTCAACCCTGAAGCCAGCCTACATTTCTGGTGTGAAACACTTCAGCAAGTTAATTTTTCTGCATTTACCTTCTGGTCTTGGGAAGGGAACATTTTTCACAAGAGCAGATTGCTCTTGTGGACTTAGTCCACATACAGACAGCTAAGAAGGATAGATGACTATAACCTTGCTTCTTTGGTATTAGAGTCCTGATACAATGGTCAAAAAATACAGTAAAGTATTATAAATACCTCTGTCCAATTTGATGTGAAGAAAACTTCCCTCTCTCATGCATTCTTTCTTTTAGCTTTTTTATTTCCCTCCCTACTTCGCTCTTACCCAGTCTTAAAAATAACCAACCTAAAGATTTTCATACAGAAATACTGATCCACTCAGGCACATGTCTTTAATCTCAGGATGGTGAGGGAGGAGGATGGCAAGTTTAAGCACAGGTGGGACAACTTAGCAACTCAGTGAAGCCCTATTTCCAAATATAATATAAAAAGGGGTAAGAGTATGGGTCAGCACGGAAGCTACGGGTCCAATAAAACAAAATGCCCAAAGTAATCCCCCCCTCAAGCAAGAACAAACAAAATGGACACCTTCAAATTTTTTACTTCAGCTTTCGATCTGCTGCACAAAGCTTTAGTTTTTACAGAACTTTCAGGGCAGGACAGCAACACAAACATCTGATCTCTATACCAAGATGAATGCCCAACCAAATCTGCCAAAAGCTCACTGTTCATAAGAAAACACTGCCAACTTTTAACAATGATGTAAATAAAAGGCTCAGACTCTCTGAATCAAAATATTCAAGACTTAGATAAAGCAAGACCTATACAACAACACTAACAACAACAACAACAACAACAACAACAAAATGTAACCTTTGTATCTGACAAGGTCAGTCAAATCCCCTCAGGGTTTACCCTGAAATCACATACAGCATTTTGTAGAACTTTTGTCAGTGTCAGCCATCTGGATGAGTCACAGCCATTGCTTGACCAGTTTGCTTTCTGTGAAAGCCTAAGAGAATGTTTTCTCTCTAGGTGACTCTCCTTAGGTATGCTATACATTGTCAATCCCTTTCTTCTGTGGCCCCATAATCTCCTTGAACAGAAAATTTGGGATACCACTGAGTTACAGGATGTTACAATACAGGTTCTCTTATGACCTGAGTCCTCATCCTTATAGCTCTTATTTTTCTCTAATGTTTTGGTCTGCAAATTTAAGTTGTTACCCATCCAGAAGAGAAGCTTAATGATATTATGGCCGTATAACAAAGGCAGCTGAGATTAACATCACTATCTGTCTGCGTATCAAATGTAAAAGTTGAGAACGATTTTTTTTTTGGGGGGGGGCTGGTTCAGGCTGCCTTAAGGGTGAGTCAGGTAAGGCTTGTGGAGCTGGGGATTGAACCCCAGTACCCTGTACCTGACTGCTTTTTCCTAAGCAGGCACTTAAACAACTTATCTTGGTCTTAACCATCCAGCAGAGAAGTATAACCCTGAGGCATAAAATGTAAAGCCATAAAAAAAAAGTAAATCCATATTAATATGCTAAGGTGTAAAAGGCTCAAGTCAACAACTTCTGACATTGTCAGTTTTGTGGATAACCCACTATATTATAGACTATTGGACTATATTGGGTTATTTTGCTGAAGACATGCATCTACAATATTTGAATGACAATGGAACACCCATCTCTGACAAAACAAAACAAAAAAGGGGGATATAAATGAAGGATCATTTTGTAGTGATATATATCTATATGTCTATATCTCTATTTCTATCTATCTATCTATCTATCTATCTATCTATCTATACAAAATAGTTAGGATAGATATAAGCTACTTTCTCTTAGTTCAATGAGAATAAATATTTGTACTAATAGTGTTATCTGAGTGTAAGTTTAGAGAGAAAATTATTTGCTCTAAGCTTGCCTTGAGGTGACAAAGTTAAGTTTGAATTTCTGTTCTGAAACTCCATTTGTTAGAGCCTTGAGCCTCAGCCATTATTCACCTTCTTTCTATTTATCTCTTATTTCATTTCAAGCTTGTCCTCCCAGTGGGTAGTTTGGATGTCACCTGTAGAACCCTTTCATGTCAAGATAGCATGTCTGCATCTTGTACTCTGAATAATTACTGTAAAGACAAGAATATGCAATGTACTAATTATTGTAACTATCCTACTACCATCTTTTGAAATTGTCTCATTGTTTCTTTCTCATTAAAATTAATTAAAAATATATAAAATATTCAAGACTTAACTTACATTTTTCAAATATTATTCTGGCATAATTTAATGAATTAGATTTTGAGATTTTAATTTCTGAAAGATAAAGACATCTTAGACATGTAAATGGCTGCATGGATATCTGAAAATGAATCTAGTTTGTTGTACTGTGAACCACACACAGAAAGATCCAAATCCAACAATGAGTCAGAGCAGCTCAAGAAACACAAAATCAAGAAAACTCAAGGTTTTCAAAGTAATGTTTATCATAAATTCCTTGATTCAGAGGCTGCCCCACAAGTCAGTTGTTATGATTTGTGTATAGTTGTTTCCCCAAAGCCTCATGAAGTCATGGGGTGGGGACTTTTAGAGTTTGAGATTAACTCATGATCCACTGGGATTATGGGTAATCCACTGGGATTATGGGTTTTAGTACTGCTGGATTATGGGTGTGAATACTACTCTCAGACTAGGGAAATAGCCTGGATGCCATATAAGAGAGACAGAGAGACAGACTCTCTCTGTTGCCATTGTTGCTGTTCCACTGCCATGAACTCATGCTCGCTGCCCTGTGCCACTCTGCCTTAGAGCTAGCTGAGTATGGACTGAAACCTCCAGTAACTGTGAACTAAATACACATTCCTTCATTTTGGGTGTTGGACATTTGTCTCAGCAATGAGAGAAGAGTAACTGAGACAGAATTTGGTGCCAGGAGTGGGATCATTGCTGTGATTTACCTGATCATGGATTACAAGATTTTGGGAATGGCTTATGGGAAGAGATAGAAAAGGTTTCTGTTTGGGAAATTCTGGTCAGCTCAGACCAGAAGACTGACAGAAGGCCTACCTGTAAAGACCAGGTGGGGGAGATTTCTGCTGGTAAGAAGGACTGCATTAGTTGTTGGAATCTGGATAATTTGTGCTATGGCTTGGCTGAAAGTCTGTCTACATTTTGCTTGTGCCCAGAGACTTTGCCTGTGACTGAGATTAAGCATGGCGGACTGATCAGTCTTTCAAAAGATATTTCAAAGCAGCCAAATATTGGTGCAGTGGCATGGCTGTTATTGGGAGCTCTTAGCCAGACTTATGTTGAAAATCAAGAGCAGAGAGCCAAGCAGGATGATTTAAAATGTTGTGAGCTTGGTAAAATAAATAAATAAATAAATAAAGAAAGAAAGAAAGAAAGAAAGAAAGAAAGAAAGAAAGCAAGCAAGCAAGCAAGCACCAGGAAGGCTGTTGACTGCAAAGTCAGAGCTGAAAGGATCTTCATTCCTGGAACCAGAGGATTTAAAAGATGGCCTGAGGGAATCACAGGAGGTGGCAGATCTCCACCCTTTGTAGCCTCAGAATTGCAAGAGAGAGAGAGACTTTGCTTTGAGGAAAAGCCACTCAGCTCCATGTTCCAGAATGGTGGCAATAGCCATGTCAGGTTCCAAAATGGCACCAGCATGGAGAAGTTCTTCCTTGAAATCAAGGTCAGAGTGTTCATCAATCTAGGCACTCAACTCCTACATCCAAGAGAGAAGGAAGTTGGGCTACTGCTCCAGCTGGTAGCAGACCTTGGCATCATCCACATGCTGTTGGTCTTAAGTGCATTCAGAATGCAGGAACTTTGAGGTTCAGATGGCTTCCACCTCAATTTCAGAAGAAGGCCTGGGAGGCCAGGCAGTGTGCTCCTGGGAGAGCAATGTATGAAGCAGAGAGTGAAAATCCTATTCAGTGGAAATTCCAAAGTTTTGAAAAGCCAGAAATGTGGATCATCTAACAGAAACTGCAAAGAGAGAGCAAAGCCAGCCTAAGAGAGAAGCCATGAGAGCTACAACTACCAATAGTACATTACAGGTGGAGCCATGTAAGGCCTCTGTCACTCACAACTCAGTGCAGACTGCTTCTGATGTTCCAGTTGAAACTAGGGGATTTTATGTTTGTCCTATTGGGTTTTGGACTTGTGTTGGTACCAGTGTTTTCATTCCTATGTTGTTTGCAACTTTTGGAATGGTAATGTTTATATTGTACCTTTGAATGTTGGATGTGTTTAACTTTTCTTTTGTACAGGTGCTTACACTTAAGTGTTTGCCTTGGCTCTTAGAGGAGACTTTGGACTTGGACTTTTCAGCAATGCTGAAATTGTTGGGACTTTGGCAACTCTTTGAACTGGACTAAAATGTCTTTTGCACAAAGGGAAGTGCATGAGACTTTGGGGGTCCAGGGGTGGAATGTTATGGTTTGTGTCTAGTTGTTCTCCCAAAACTCCATGCAGTCATGGGGTGGGGACTTCTAGAGTTTGGGATTAACTCATGATCCACTAGGATTATGGGTGATTCACAGGGATTAGTATTGCTGGGATTATAAGTGTACTACTCTCAGCCTGGGGCACTAGCCTGCATGCAGTATAAGAGAGACAGAGAGACAGACTTTCTCTGTTGCCATTGTTGACCTGTTGCCATTGTTGCTGTTCTACTGCCATGAACTGATGCCTTCTGTCCTGTGCCACTCTGCCTTGGAGTAGCTGAATATGGCTGAAACCTCCAGTAACTGTGAGCTCAATAATCCATTCCTTTCTTCATTTTTGGTATTGGGCATTTGTTCCAGTGATGAGAGGAGAGTAACTGAGATGCCAGTGGATTTTCCTGTAACAAACAAATGTCATGAATGTTCCAGAATGCTGAAAGTGCAATTCTCAAAATGTTATCAAGCATAGATTTTGTGCTTAATGAACACATACCAATATTATCTTTAAATTATATTAAAGGAATATACACTGAAAAGAGTAAAAGGCATTCATGTGATGTGTTCAATGAAAGAAACTGAAAAAGAAATATAAAAGATTAGCAAAAAACATACATTTTGGGTTTCACTGTCAACAAAAAACTGACTTCTATTTTAACCATACAAAATTTATTTAAAACTTATTAGTGTTCTGACAATAAATCAGACTACAGGGCTAAGCTATGCTCGGGTATTATCAGACAGAAGATAGTCAGATACATTTTGTTCCTTTATAGTCAGAAGACACTTCGTCAGGCACAGGAGAGAAGCTTCACATCAACAGTCAGGGCTCTGCAGGCACATTTTCCTCTTCTGAGTTTGGGCTAATTTTCTTAGCAGCCAATGATGTCTCAAGCAAAAATGTACCAGCCTACATCCTTCCCTGCTTGAAGTGGGGGATACACATACTGCTGGTACAGAGAACGACACACCAGTACTGAACAGGTGCCATTCAGTATTGATACCAGGGCCATGTTATTCCCAACCTTCTAGACGTCAAAAGTGTTGAGCTCACATCATCTGAAATCACAGAATGAATTCCAGCTGGAGGTTAAGAGTAGGAAAGCTTTGTTGAGAGGTAGCTCATGGGAGATAGAAGGGGTATTCCAATAGGGTTGCTGCCAAAGCTCTTTGCTGGTGGTGATTTACACAGCAAAGTCACAGTGGGGGTACAATGTAGGTCAAACTACAGTCAACCAATAGGATGACAAGTACAGCAGCTTAGCTAATGTTGATCCAATAGAGAAATGTGTCAGGAAGTATGGGTGCACAGAAAAAACAAAGGCATTTTGGGAAGGGATGGGTGCAGAAGCTGTAGGCACCCATCTTGGTGGCTGAGGCCTCCCTGGAGCTCCTGGACCAGGTGGTGCTCATTACTGTATAATTCCAAGTTACTGCTCATCCCTCAATGAAACATGCAGGCCTGGCCACTGTACCTTCATCTTGAGGGTCTTCCAATGCACCACCAGCCACAATTGTGACATCTTCAGTGTTCACTGACTTCCTGGAGATCCCAGTCTCTCTCTGATTGTATGTTGGTTTCTATCTAATGTAGCTGCCTAAAATAGAATCTCTAGCTTCATGCAATGTTATGGTTAGCTTTCAAGAAATGGATTCAATATCTTTTGGGTAAACATTCTGATGAGAAATGGAAGCTGATTTTTATTCACTGATAATGCATATACTTCTGCAGTGATGAAACTTGCATTTTATTGCTGATTGACTGCAGACAGATTATAAATTTAACTTGCTTCAACTGCTGTTGAATTTTCCTGCTCCTCTTTCAAAAGAAAAGATTTTTAGCTCTCAATGTTTAAGTTAAAATTTCCTGAAATTTTCTAATAATTTTAAGTGGGAAAAAGAATATGATCATAAGAGTTATTCTTAAGACTGTTAATTTTATACTCTATGGTAAATTTTATTTTAGGATTATGTGAAACTTAGAACAGTTTTTTTTTTTAATATTACACTCTCATGTTCATAAATGTCAATATGCTGTAGGAAGAAAGGTCCCCAAAATATACACTCCTTTATCTTTTTTTATTTGTTACTTTTAATAAGAGAAAACAATTGATAGTTTCAAAACATGTTAGTAGTATATTCACAATCATTGACAAATTGGATATTGTTGTCCTCATAGTAGTTATACAAAGCACAGTGTGTAGACATGATGAATTTTCTAATCGATATTGGTAAGGAAAGAAAGAGGAAAGAAAAAAGAAAAAGAAAAAATTTTCTTCTCTTTGAACTAAGAGGAAGTAGTTATATACATAGTCCAATGTTCCATAATTGCAGTGGGTTACCGGTGAAATTAGCAATATTGGAGGTTGTTGATTTAAGCCTCTTACAGCTCATCATACTAATCTAGGTCTGAATTTTATGCCTCATAATAAAGTTTTTCTGCTAGGTGATTGAGGGCAAGTTAAAGCAAGACCTTTATAGCAAAACTTTCATCTTTTGTACTTTCCAAGGTCAAATCCCCTCAGGATTAACTTTAGAACCATATACAGTGCTTTGTAGAACTGTTGTCAGTGTCAGCCATCGGGATGAGTCACAGCCATTGCTTGACCAGTTTGTTCTCTGTGAAATCCTGAGAGAATGTTTTCTCTCTAGGTGACTCTCCCTAGACATACTATATTTCCTTTATCCCTTTCCTCTGAGGTCCCATAATCTCCTTGAACAGAAACTTTGGGAAACTACTGAGTTATAGGATGTTACAGCACAGGTTCTCTTATGTCCTGAGTCCTCACTGACCTTGAAGGGCTAAGGCCAAAATGTTGGCTATCCTCACAGCCCTTCTTTTTCTCCAATTTTTGGTGTGTTTACTTACATTCTCAACCCTCTAGCAGAGAAGCTTCATCATACTATTACTCTGTAACATAGGTAATTGAGCTTAACATCACTGTCTTTCTGAATATCAAAGATCTTAGACTTAGTTTGACATTGGTATTTGCCTTCAATCATTGATATTCTAATAAATCTCTATAGAATGTGCTAAAAGCAGTTACATATTTTTACACAGACATTTAGAAATCCAAGGATGTACAAAATTGTAGCCTGTCAAGCCTATGGAATTTCACCTAGTCTCTTATTCTCAGTTAATACCCTTTTTTATTTTTTTGTTAACTAAACAATTACGTGAGGGAGAGTATAGCAGTAACTGAATTGAAAAGACAACTCACAAATTTCAAAACAATTTTAACTAATAAGTATACAGACAAAGGTCTTCTATCTAGAATTTATAAAAAACTGAAAACCATTAGGGTCCCAAAATTCAAAGACCCAATCCAGAAATGGGCATCTGAGATGAACAAACACTTCTCAGAGAAAGAAATTCAACAAGTGTATAAATACATGAAGAAATGCTCCACATCAATAGCCATTCGTGAAATGCAAATTAAAACAATACTTAGATACTGTCTCACCTCAGAAAAAATGGCTACCATAAAGAAATCAACCAGCAACAAATGCTGGAGAGGCTGTGAAAAAAGGAACCCTTCTCCACTGCTGGTGGGAATGCAGATTGGTGCAAACATTACGGAAAGCCATGTGGAGGCTCCTTAAAAAACTAGAACTGGGAATCCCGCTCAGTCCAGCTATCCCCCAACTGGGAATTTTCCCAGAAGAACTGAAAACATCATACCATAGCGATATCTGTGCACCTATGTTTATAGCAGCCCAATTTGTAATAGCCAAATCTTGGAAACAACCAAAATGCCCATCATTTGAAGAATGGTTGAAAAAGATGTGGTATTTTTATACAATGGAAAATTACTCAGCTACAAAGAATGATAAACTGGAAGATTGCATATATGAATGGATGTATATTGAACATATACTCATAAGTGAAATAAACCAGACCTACATTTTTAAATATCGTATAGTCTCCCTAGTATAAGAAATCTAAAGAAGAAATAAAAATGGAAAGGCATAACACAGCTGAGTGGAAATCAAAGACTTATGAATTAAACAACAAAATGACTGGAAGCAGAAAAGAGAGGCAACAGCAGGAGCAAACCATGCACTTATGTACACAGTATGAATTAGATACTGGTCCTAAGAACCACCAAAAGGTTTCTCACATTGATGATAGCAATATGCGACACTAAAACTATGCTTGGAATTCATGTCATTCTGGACTTTTAGATGTGTACTGCTTCTGATGTACTCTCCTTTATCTTAAGGAAGTGAAGATTCCGCATTTTGGTCCTGCTACTAAAGATCTGGGAAAAACATCTCAGTACAGACAGTGGGGTACTTTTCATCAGCAGCTACTTGGTATTTGTCTAACTCTCATATGCTACCATGGAAATGTTCTTTCTATAGGGAATTAAAAACAATTTTTTAATCCATTAAATTTAGTTCCATTTGCCCATTTTCCTGACTTCTTAATGAGTCAAGAATACGAGACAAAAAAAAAAAAAAAGAATATGAGACACTCGAAGGGTCTGGTCTGTGACATGCCGTGGGATAGAGTGGTAATATGATTGCGTTTACAATTCACCTTTTCTGTGGAGGGCCTAAGTTTTAAGCTTTTCAAAATGGAGATGTGCACTTGTATGAGTGAGAAAAACTGTTAATTATTACTTGACAGCAAGTATATGGCTCAAGGACTTCCTGCATCACGAAACAGTTCGGGACCTTTCCCGACTGGTAACACAGTCACGGTGTGGCGCCCTCTCCAGGTAAACAAAGCGAACAGCAGCCAGGGGGCTTCTTTTCTTACATGGCAAAGCATTGAGCTCTGCTTGGAATCTAAAGCTTCGCAAGAAGTGAGAGAGGATTTAGGGCTTTAGCGTTGTAGATCAGTGTTCTGTTTTATAGGCTCTAGCAAATCTTTTTGCCTTTTTTTTTTTGAGGTGCATATCATTGTTTGATACATGTTAAAATTAACTTTTGAGCAGAAATTTGTGAAGTAGGAGGAAAACCAATAATTTAAAAGGATAGAGTTCCCTAACCCGAGTTCCTCTAAAACAAAGATTTATGCTAACATGTGTGATCACTCAGTCATTCAGTGCAATGGCCATTTACTCTACTTGTAGCAAGTGCTAATGGAACACACATATCAACAGGACGTGGCCCTGGTCTCTAGAAGGCCCCAGTGCAGTGCAGGGCAACGCAGAACCTCTTGACCAGTAAAGGACTTCTGTCTTGTTCTTGTTTTGTTTCCCTGTTTTGCTGACCTGGTGAGCAGGATCAAAGGAAATCAGGTCCTCCCTCAGTGACGTGGAGGTAGCGGCAGTGACAGCACGGACCGAGGAGAACTCAATTGTCAGCCTGGGAATGCCTCGTGCTTTTGTGGGCCCTAGTGTTGCAAACTACAGGACCGCAAGCTTGAAGCAACTTCCCTTCTTCACTTATAAGATTATTTCAGTTGACCTCCCACCCCTCACAAGTCAGTCTGCCTCCATCATCGGCGCAACCCACAGCTCGGAGACCACGGGGCCTCCTGAGGGCTCTCGTGCTCCACTTACTAAATTTCCACCCTTCCTCTTCTCTTCAAAACCCTTTCACTATGCCTTCAAAAACTGTAGAGACATGACCAGGAGACCTCCTATATTTCATCTCTTTTCTGAAATTCCTTTGACTGCTTACTTCATAAGAATTTTCAGGTTTAAGGAAATAGCTCAGCAGTCTAAGTGTTTGCCTGGCAAGTACAAAAACCAGAGTTTTTTTTCCGGTACAGCGTGTCATGCTGCCCTGATACTGGGCGTGGTAGCACACACCTGCAATCTGTAATCTGTATCTGCAGTAACATTCACACCTGCTCTTGCTTCTGAATCATCCTTGGGATCATTCCCCACCCCCCACTTTTTTTTGAAAGATAATATTTGCTTGCATCTAAACATCTCCATTGGCCTAGTTCATATCACCCCCAAATCTGATAGTTCTCCTCCAATCTGTTGCTTTCTTGTCTCTGTGCCTCATGGTCCAAATATTGACAGTATTTGTTCTATTGATTAGAACAACACAAGAAAGAGTAATTTCCTAAGCCTAGTACAGCTGTGCTCTCATCCACCTCCTTTGTGCTATTGTTTTGAAATATGTTAAAGTTCTATATGTAATAGGTCCAACAATGTCACACTTACCTACACATTTTTATCCAATCACTGTTTTATAAATAGGCTTTATTTTTAGAGAAGTTTTAGGTTCACAGTAAGACAGATAAAAGGGATAGCTTCTCCCCATGAACTGTGTACCCATGCATGTATAACCTCCCTACCTTTAATATCCTGCAACAGAGTAGTACCTCCCTCACACCTGATAGGAGGATGAAAAGGAAGACTCTGAGCCAAAGTAGACTGAAATCCAGCAGGGCAAACATTAAATCCTGTAGCTCCATATCTCACATCCACAACAAAATCAAAAAATAAAAGTATGAGGTAGGTTGTAGCTTAGTAGTAGAATTAGAATACATGAGGCCATGGGTTCGATCCCTAGCAGTGAATCAAACATCGTTATTAGCATTTTTTTAAACCACAAACGAGGTTTAGATCAACAGGGATTCTAGTTAGTGGAGTTCTTTTAAAGTGAGGTATGAAATGAATTTCTAAAATCCCTGTTGATATAAAAGTAGTTTGTAAACAGTATGTGCTACAAACATGCCTGGATAAAAAACATAATAAAAAAATAAAATGAAACATCAAAAGGAGAATTTAGATGGATATATTCAAGCAATCAGTGCTATTGTTAATTTGAACATATTTTGTTCACTATATTTAGAATTTTGAAAATAGGGCAAATGGACATTCAGGGATAATACATTTGGATTAATAAGATAATTCCCAGTAGTTATCACATGTAGCATACGCATGGCCCTCTTCTGACTTCCTGTTCTTCCTACCACTAGGTTTTCTTCTATTGTTCATGGCATTGCTAAAATGTGAGTTCTGAAATGAAAATCTGAGCAGCCTAAGCAATATTGTATATCCATGGCTCTACATCATCAGTAACTATACTTCATGGACTATTTATTTATTTAGTTTATTTATTTATTTTTTTTAATTAAACATTAACATTTTCAAAAAACCTTAAATTTTTTAAACTCTTCCAAATACATTTTGTGTTTAAGCCACTCTTCTAAAAAGTTTTTTATAGGGGCTGAGGATGCAGAAAACACAAGGTCCTAAGTTTGATTCCTGGTACCCCCCAAAATTAATGAATTAATTAGTTAAT
>PVKN010008293.1:0-25345 GCA_004027915.1 Capromys pilorides
AAGAGCCCCAGTTCGGAATTAAACCTACAGGATCTTTGGCTGGGGCCCATGCTAAGAGTCAAGAGAGTTAGTTGTAAAGATACCACATGTAAGGATTTACTTAGTTCTCACAGCCCTGTAAAGCATGCACAATATTATTATTCCCACTTTACTTTTTATTTTTTAATAAGGGAAGGGTTTATTTGTATTTTAAAATTTTTTCATTAGTATCTATTCATGACACATCATGAATATATTCATCATGGGGGACTGTCCATGTACATATCACATCTTTATCACCATTACCTCCCCTTCCCCTCCTCTGTCTTCCATCTTCTCCCATGCTCAAGAGGATTTATAGAAAAAGCCCTATGGCCAGGTATCATGGCACACGCCTGTAATTTCAGCTCTTGGCAGGCTGAGGCAGGAGGATCAGTGCGAGTTTGAGACCAGTCTGGCCTACAAAAGTGAGCTCAAGGCCAACCTGAACTGCATAGCGAGACCCTGTCTCAAAAAGAAAAAAAAAAAAAAAAAAAAAAAAAAAAAAAAAAAAAGAAAGAAAGAAAGGAATCCTAAGAGCTCTTGGAAAGTTAGAAGTTCTGTATATGTACATATTCATGAATGTGGCCATAAGTGTTATATTTACAAAGTCTCTTTCCCATAAAAAGATTATAAACTAGAGCATGACTACAGAAGATTTACAGAAATACCAAATTGGTGATAACCATTATTTAGAGGTTTCATGTGCAAGTTATTGTAGAGCCAGCCCTCCATATTGATGGGTTTTGCATCTGTATGTTCAACCAAACATAGATCGCAACTATATATTTAAAAATTGCATCTGTACTGAAGAGGTATACATTCTTTGTCATTATCTTAAAACATAGTTGTCTCAATTATTTTTCTCTCATTCCTGAGACAAATACCGGACACCCAAAATGAAGGAAGGAAAGCTTTATTTAGCTCACAGTTAATGGAAGTTTCAGCCCATACTCAGATGGCTCCAAGGCAGAGTGGCACACAGCAGAAAGCATCCATGCATAGGAGTAGCAAAGAGCAATAGAAAATCGGAGCAGCAGCAACTAGCTAGCTTCTCCTCCCTCCTTACACTGTAATGAAATTACCTTCCCCAGGACAAGTGCAGCATCTACACCCACAATAAACAATACAAACTCCAGAGGCCACCCCAAGACTGCTCGAGGCTTTTGAGGGGACAACTAGACACAAACCATATCAATAGTATAATAACTATTTACATAGCAATTACATTGTATTACCTATTACAAATGATCTAGAGGTGTTTTAGAAGATGTGCATAAATTATTATGCAAACACTACACCATTTTATGTAAGGAACTTGAGTATTCTTGGATTTTAGTGTGCACTTAAGGGTCCTAGAACAAATCCCCCTCAGACAACAGGGGAAACAACTGTTGCGTAAGGCATCCGAAAAGAATTTTTAAATTCTATCTTCACCTTTAAGGAACTTACAGACCAAACGTTATGGCATAGTGCTCTGCCTGGCCAGCCATCACCATGCACTCTCTTGAGTAGCAGGTTTCAACTGTATCTATGACTTACAATTACCAAGGATAGAGCAACCAACTCAACCTGCTTGGCTCAAGACATTCTTTGTTTAAGCACTGAAAGTTTCATATCCCTCAATCTCAGGGAAATTGGGATGACTAATCACACTAAATGAATAGCTTTAAACATCTTAATACTCAAACCAATCCCTGACCAATAGTATCAGAATCTTTGGGGTAAGACCCAGCATAATTAGGAAATAATCTCCAGATGTTCCAGTCCACAGCCACACATGACAAAGCCCTGGCAGAATACAGGACACATCAGCTTGCATGGGCACAAAAATCACCCAGTGGGATGTAAATTTTAATTCAGTAGGTCTGGAGTGAGGCCCAATTTTCTGCAATTCTGACAACTTCCCTGGTAATGCAAATATTGATCAACAGCATGCCCTTGGAGTGGCAAATGCCTGGAATACATGAACAGAAAGTTCTGTCCACTTTGTTGTAATCTATAATCAAGTAATGAAGATGTGAGAGATGTTGAAATAAAATTAAAAGCAGTCAAATAAAAGATAAGTAGTTGGTGGAGCAGTAGAGAGAGGGCAAATTCTAAGACACATTAGTCTCCCGGATTCCTCAGTGCTTAGTGTACTGCACAGAGTGGGCATTCCACATAGTGATGGTATAGCATGACCTGGGCATGCTTTGAGAGGGTGAGTGCTAACAGGCACTGTCAAGGGTGGGAGGGCATCTCAGAAGAGGGTGATGGGAGCCTCTGTGACAAAATTAGCTAAAGCTTTGCATCAGTGTACTAATGCATAGTTCCGTCTAAGTCATGGTTACTTCTGAGGGAAGGAGATAAGGTTCCATTGTAAGAATTTCTGGGGTAGCTAGGAGAGTATTATTTCTTGCTTTGAGTAGGTCTTGGTTTATAATGATTTATTAATCCCTGCATCAGAGTGTTGTGCTTTTTCAGCATGTGCTTCATTCTACAATACAAATATTTATTAAAAATTTCATACAGAATGACCAGATCCATTGGGAGCGATGCTTTCTTGGTTAATGCAGTTTGTCCTAAAGCATCGAGTGCCTGGTTGCAAGGGGCTGCACAGGACTTATGAGTCATCTCACTCAGCTCAATGAAGAAAGTCAAAGATACAGAGGAGGAGGGGATTAAAAAGAATAAAGCACAGTTAGCTGAATTGGATATGAGAGCAGGAAGTTACATAAGTTCAAAAAATAGTTTCATTTTCTTCTGTTCATATAAAGAAAACATTTTTTATGGCATCAACTCTAAGAGCCCTGATCCTCTCCCTACCCCTTTAATCTCTTCCCCAGAGCTAAAGACTCGCAAATCCAAGTGTCTTTGAACATCTCGACAACATACCCCCAAGCTCAGTATGCCTTAAATGAGAAGCCCCAAATTTATATTGTTAGCCTCCTATTGACAAAGTGCAGTACCATCCACCGTATCCTCCCTAGCCAGAATCCTAGAAATGCCTCCTCTTGACTGTATTCTTCCTCAACTGTGACAAAAATACCTCAGACCATCAACTTATTTTGACTCACAGCTTCAGGAGCTTTGATCCACAGTCACTTGGCCATGTTGACTTGGATTACAGTGACACAGCACATCATAACAGGAAAGCATGACAGAGATGGCTGCTTACCTCACAGCTGCCAAGAAGAAAAAAGAGGAGGGCTTGGGGTCCAGATAGCCCTTCTAAGGGCACACAGCCAATGCTCTCGTTTCCTCCCACAAGGCTCCATCTCCTAATGGACCCGCCACCATCTAATGGTGTTCTTTGCAGACCTCACCAGCCTTGTATTGTTACAGAGGTCTCTTGGCTACTCTGTCTTCTCCAGTCCCACTCCCTGCAGCACTCTGCATATTCCTGTTACAGTGTTCTTCTTATGACATTACTCTAACCATGCTGTTCCTCGTTCACTGTTGCTTCTAGAATACAGTCTTAAAACTTTTAAATTAGTAGGGAAAACCCTCATAGTCCTTCTCTCTCTCCCTCCCCTCTCCTCCCCTCCCCTCCTCTTCAAACTTTTTAGTACAGGGTCTACAGGATCTCACAATGTAGATTGGACTCATAGTGATTTCCTTCTTTTCAGCCTCCCGAGCCCTGGAATTACAGGCACATGCCACCGCACCCAATCTCAATCACCATCTCAGCACACTCCAGGGGATCAAACCCCCTGCCTCTGTGCCTGCTTGCAGGCACTTTAATCCATTGAGCTATTTGGCCAGCCCTCCTTGCTCTAGTTTCTAAGATACCAGCTACATCCTATCTTTGTTATTATAACACGGTTGTCAGCAGGACAACACACTTTATCAGAAAAAGGGTTATAGTGAAGCAATGAAATGGAAAAGGGAAGAGAAAAGAAATTCAACAACCATGGAGTAAGAACTCTCAGATTTGTTTGTTTGTTTGTTTGTTTTCTTTTCTTCTTTTCTTTTCTTTTCTTTTTTGTCTTATTGAGATAAGGTTCAGGCCAGTTTTGAGCTCACTTTGTAGCCCAGGCTGATCTTGAACTCGAAGCAATCCTCCTGCCTCAGCCTCCCAAGTGCTGTGATTACAGGAATGGCACCATTGGTCCAGATTTGGCCACGAGCTTTCATGAGTCATCACGAAGACCTGGAGAAACTATAAGGTGACTGAGTCAGTTCCTAATCATAAATCAATCTCCATGGCAGAAAGAATGAGATTATTTTACTTGACCCCGTGAATAGAGCCGATCTCTGGAGTTGAGTGTAGGGTCATTTTCACTTTAACCAATATACGGCTACTACACTGTGGGCACAGTTAGAATCAATGCCTAGAGGCCACCATATTATTCACTACAGTGAATATCATCTAAAATATTTTTTCTATCGATATACTCATATTTATACAAACAACTATATTTCCTTTTTAACTAAAATAGGATCATATCGCAGTAGCTCACCCTATTCTGTAATTTTATATGCACATAAATCTATTTCAACTTTTAAGTGGTAAAATATTCCATTGCATATATAAACAATAATTGAACTGTTTCCCTACCTTGTTGTAATGTTATGTGTCACTGCCGAAAGAAACGACGAGAAGACCTGATGAAGGTAGCTCAGAGGACTCACTGAGATTCGTCCCTCAGTGAACCAAGAACCCCTGAAGCAAATCAGCTTTATTTAGGGTAGTCAGCGTGATCTTATGCATAATCATTTTAGTAAAGGAGGACGATGTGCTTAGTCACGAACGTGACCACGATCTTCATTAACTTCCATCCCTTCCCTATCATTGGGTTCATCCAGGGGTCAAACAATAGCATTCCAAGCAAGGGAGAAAGCAACAAACCGAGAGCCCACAGGTAAAGCTGCCATCCATCACCTGGAGTCCCAGCTTTCCGGGATTTTCAGCAACAGACCACAGCTGTCCCTGGGCCCCGCTTATTACACTCCATTTCTGGAAATGCTAGTTAGGCTACACAACTTGATGAATATTAGATTATTTTAATATTTTTCTTTTTTTTTATGGCCAGCTCAGCCTGCCCTGGGGGTGGGGCTGGCATAGCATGTGGTGCTGGGGATTGAACCTGCAGTTGCCTAAGCTTTCCTAAGCAGACACTCTATACTGCTGAACCATTTTGCTGGCCCTATTTTAATATTTTTCTATAAATATATTATATAATTTATTTATGTATAATTTTCTATTTAGCTGAGCAGTGTCATATGCTTATAGTCTCAGTCAGATGGGAAGCTGAGGTAGTAAGATGATAAATTCATCATCAACATGGTCAACAAGATGCTGTTTCAAATTTATTTTCTACATTAACCATTTCATTTTGAAAAGTATAGGCAATACCACAAAAAAGGAAATTGTGAAGTGATTTGTAGAAAAGATGCTTTTAGGTGATCTTATTATACTTAAAGTTCATGAACACAAGAGAACACATACTCTTTAAAAGCCAGTCAGGCATATCCCTACCCAGTCTCCAACTCAAGTATGTTCTTTTTCTTTATCATTTATTTTAGTATAGATAGGAGGCTCACTGTCTTTGTCATGAGAGTAGTAATATTTCATTGTTGCTTCAGTCTGAGAGGAGCTAATAGGCAGTTGCTATAACAGAATTCAGATTCTAGAGATGGAAAAATGTTATCTGGTCAAGGAGAAACATGAAATTGATGAAATCCAAGGATTGAAATGAAGCCTAGCAGGCACTTCACTTACTCCCTTGACTTCAATTCCAAGTGCATTCAAACACAACAGATGCTTAGCTAGAAAGTCAGTGAGGAGAACTATGAACTCATAATAAAAAGTCCTTGATATGGGGAATTTCAATTACTGCAGAACCATGGACATAATTCTTTATTTTCTTTTCTCTATTGTTGTCTCTAGCTTTCAATCATATTTTTTTCCCCTTTTACTCATCTACCTGATAAAAAGTCAGTTCAGGCCCTGAGGAGATGTGTCTAACTACTTCCTGTCTTAGTCTGCTTTCTGTTGCTGGGACAAAAATACCTAATACTTGCCATTTAAAGGAAACAAAGTTTAGTTGAGCTCATAGTTTCAGAGGTTCAGTCCACTGGTGGCTGTCTCCAAGGCAGAAATGACATGGTAGGACATAGAAGTACAGGAAAGCTGCTGAAGCCAGGGCAAGCAGGAAGCACAGCAGGAGGGCAGGCCAGGCCACTCCTCCTCTCTCGCAGGCCCTGCCTCCTAACAGTACCTCCAGCTGTTGCTCAATGGATTCACTCACTGGTGGATTTCATGCTGCCCTTTCAAAAGGTCCCACCCTGAACACAAGGGACTTTGGGAGACATTTTAGGCCTAAACCAAAACACCGTAATACTGCTCCCACAGACTTTCTTTTCTTTCTTTTTATCTTTTTCTCTTTCTTTCTCTGTTTACCTCTCTCTCTCTCTCTCTCTCTCTCTCTCTCTCTCTCTCTCCCTCTCCCTCTCCCTCTCCCTCTCCCTCTCTTTCTTTCTTTCTTTCTTTCTTTCTTTCTTTCTTTCTTTCTTTCTGTATTTGGTACAGGGTCTCATTACACAGCTGAGACTTACAGTGATCCTCCTCCTGTTTTCAGCCTCCCCAGTGCTGGGATTATAAGCATGTGCCACCATGCCCAGTCTAGGTGACAGGCTCAGCATGTGAGGGCAAGGCCAGCATGGCATGTGGTACTGGAGATCAAACCTTGGTCCCTGTGCTTGCCTAAGCAAGTTCTTAGCTCATTGGGCTATCTCACTGACCCTTATTTATTTATTTATTTATTTTTATATATCAGGAATCAAACTAACAACCTCAGGCTTGCCAGGCAGACACTATGCTGCTAAGCTATATCCCCAGCCCTTCCAGAGACTTTCTAAAGTCTTAAAGGATTTATTGAACATTTCTATTCAGGGGACCAGCAAGATAGCTCAGCAGAATAAAGCACCTGCTTAGGCAAGCGCAAGCAGTGACCGCTGTTCTATCCCAGGTATCACATGCCACCCCAGCCCTGCACTGAGGGCAGGCCAAGCCAGCCACTAAGTCTGGCATAGTTGCTATAATCCCGTAATCCCAGCTCTGGGGAAGCTGAAAGTAGGAGGATAACTATGAGTCTTAGCTGTGTAGTGAAACCCTGTAGCAATGAAATACATTTTTTAAAACTAATTAATTAAAAATTTTTCTATTCAGGACTATTTGCTCTTTCTTGTGAGTATCAGACCCCATATGTTTCTTCTTCCTTTCTAATGATGAAATATCTGTCATCTCTGAATTGTGAGAATTTTTTAATTCTCCTTAAAATTCATGTACTCACATCCCAGCCCCCCAGTACCTCTCACCATGACCATATGTGGAGATCAGATTTTTAAAGAGGTAAATAAGGTAAAACAAGATTACAAGCACGGGCCTTAGTCTAATCTAACTGGGCTTTATATGAGGAATTAGAACATGGACCCACACAGAGGGTCAACAATGTGAAGACACAGGAAGAAGATAGTCACCTAGGAACTGAGGGGATAGCCCTCAGAAGAAACAGATGATGCTGACACCTTGATCTCCAACTTGCAACTTTCAGAACAGGAAAAAAATAAATAAATTCCTGTTGTTTAAGATCCCCAGTGTGTGGTACTTTTCTATGGCTTCCCAGATAACTAATATAATGCCTAGACCCAAATATATGGTAGCAACTCTTGAATGGCCTACATGGGGCCTCCTTAGCCTTCTGCCCTTAGCAAGTGGCTCCTGGGTCCTTCTCCCACGTGTCCTACCCCACCTTTGATGGGCAGTCTTCTAGCTCTGTCCCTTCTAGATTCTTCCCACTTGTCTGTTTAGTGTGGATGGTTACCTCCCTTATTTCAAGCATGTGGGAAGGTAATTTCCAATAAGGGCTACTTTGAGATGTAGATGGCTTTGAGATGTAGATTCTCAGGCCTCCTGGATTGCAGACTCACTAGCTTAGTTACAGAAGGAATCTGCATTTTAATCAAATGCTCCCAAGACATTCTGAAGGCTATTGTCACACTTGGAAAAATACTATTAAATATTAAAATTTCTAATTTTTATCTCTATAACCCAGCATCTTCCACCTTACACATTAGTGTAACTTGGAGAGCTTTTTAAAACACCTGTGAGCAGCAAAGATTTTTTTTAAATAAGATCTGAAAAGCTCAAACAGAAGGAAAAAGAGACAAATGGGACTACATTAAGCTAAAAAGAAAAAAAAAATACTTTGCACAGCAAAGAAATTGATCAATGTAATAAAGTGATGACCTACAGAGACACCAGTTGTAGACTAAATATCTGATAAGATAGTATAGTAATATCTAAAATATCTGAGAAATCTAACTTCAATAGCAAAATAGTAGTGATAATGATAATGATAAGAAGAAAAAGAACCCAACTACAATGGGCAAAAGATCTAGATGATTCTCAAAGAAGTCATACAGCCTGGTATAGTGGCATAAATCTATACACCCAGCACTCTGGGAGGCTGAGGCAAGAAAATTTCAAGTAGGAGCCCAACTGGGGCAACTTAAAGACATAGGGCAACTACCTCAGAATAAAAATAAGTAAATAAAATGCATGGAAATAAATAAAATGCTCAGTGTGAAGGCCTGGCATGCAAATGACAACTACACATATGAAACAATGTTCAACCTAACCAGTACGCAGTAATATGCAAATCAAAATTACAATGTGGTATCACCTCACTCCTGTTAGAGTAGCTATTACTTTAAAAAAAAAAAAAAGACAAGTGTTGGCAAGAATGTTGAGAAATAGGAAGATGAGAAGCCTTACATAGCTGATGGGAATGTAAATATTAGCATAGCCATTATGGAAAACAGTATGGAAGTTCCTCAGAAAATTAAAAATAAAACTACTACGTGATCCAGCAATCCCACTGTGGGGCATATTCCAAAGGAGAAGAAATCAGTATGTGGAAAGACATCTGCATTTCCATGTTTATTGTAGCACTATTCATAATTATCAAGAAAATGAAGCAACCTACATTTCCATCAGTTGATAAATGGATAAACAAAATGTTATATAGAGACTACTATTCAGCCATAAAAATTGAAATCCCGTCATTTGCTTTTTTTTTTTTTTTTTTCAGTACCAGGAATTTAACTCAGGTTCTTATGCTCACCAGGCAAGTGTTTATTCTACTGAGCTATCTCTCTGGCCCCATTTGCAATATTTTCTTTTGTGTTGTTTTAATGTATTTAGTACAGGGTCTACAGGGTCCCACTACACAGATCGGACTCATAGCGATCCTCCTGTTTTCAGCCTCTCAAGAGCTGGGAGTACAGGTGCACACCACCACACCAATCTCAATCACCATCTCAATGTACCCTGAGGGCAGGGCTGGCACAGCACACGAGGGATAGAACAACATTTTGTATAAAACTGGAGCTCAATAGTGAAATAAGCCTGGCAAAGAAAGACAAATAATATATGAGCTCATTTATATGTGAAGTCTTAAGTTGATCTTGCAGAGGTAAAGAGTAGCATAGTGGCACCCAGTGGCTGGGAAAGGTGTGTAGGAAGTGTGGAGAGGAAGAGGTTGAACAACATGTACCAAGGTATAGTTAGGATAAATAAGGTCTGATGTACTATTGCACAATAGACAACTATAGTCAACAACAATGTATGGTCTATTTCTAAGTAGCTAAAAGAGCAGATTTGAATATTCTCCCTACAAAGAATAAGAAATATTTAAGGTGATGGATACACCAATTATCCTGATTTGATCACTATGCAATATATTCATATATCAAAACATCACATGATATCTTATAGACAAGTATAATTATTGTGTCAATTATAAATAAATAAAGAAAACACCCATGCCAGGACCTACTCTAAATAATGTTAATAAATTAATAAGGAGTGGAGTGTGGACACTAGTATATTTTAAAAATTTGTTCAGGGCTGGGGATATAGCTTAGGAGCACAGCTCCTATCTGACAAATACAAGGTCCTGAGTTCAAGTCCCAGTAACAGCAACAAATATAATCATTTCATTGATTCCAACTTTCAGCCAACTGAGAACTCCCCATTACCATTGTCCCAGAATCAGGCCACCACCCTGTCTCCCCTGGCTGCAGCGCCACTTGCAATGCCACCAGCAGTGCTTTTCCCACTCATTTTCCGCATCCCAGTAAGAATGACATTGCTAAAATACAGTTAGTCATGTCTTTTCCCCAATAAATTGGTGTAAAACTATACCAATAAGATCTTCATCATTTCAGATTGGTGTTTACAAGCTTGTTAGCCTTACATCCAAAGACATCCACATTCTGCCTTCTAAGAACTTCTTCACTTTTACAGCTTGATTTGGTGCTTATTGGCTTTGACGTCCACAATGAACATCAGTGTGTTGTTGTCCTTGATCTTTTTCATGGCTGACTCTGTGGTCAGGGGAAACTTGATGATGGCAAAGTGGTCAAGCTTGTTTCTCCTGTGGGTGCTCTTCTGAGGGTATTTGGGCTACCTCTGGAGCCCCAGTGTCTTGGGACAGCAGAAGGTGGGTGATGTTTGTATCTTCTTTATGTGGCCGTGGATGCCTTTCAGCATGGCCTTCTTGGCCTTCAAATCTTTTGCTTTGGATTCAGCTTTGGGTTTGGCAGAGACTTCCTTCTTTGCCTTTGGTGCCATCTTAGTAAAAAAGCTCTCTCAACCCTCTTCACTTTTAGACTTCATCCCTCAATCCCTAAATTCTAGCCATAGAAACATCCTGGGCTCCCCCAGTCACCAAACCTTCACCCTTATCTTCCCATCCAAATGCTCTTCTGCCTCACTAGAGCCTTGTTCAGTGATGACAAGGTCTGGGATCCTCCCTGGATACCCTGCCATGCCTAGGTTGGGAGATGAGCCACCTCTTTTTTTAGAAACTCACCAACCCAACATTCCTCTCAGAAAATGTATCATACCATATTATAGTTACTTCACATCTGTCTCTTTCCAAGTCCTACCTCTGAGCCTCACTGCATCCTGTCACAGTACCTGGCATGCACACAGCAGGCCTTAGTGAATGTGTGCTCAATACATGAATGACAATTCGCCCCCCTCTCAGCTGCACCCAATGCTCAGGGCCTACTGTCTAGTTACGGGTCTTACTACCTCAGTTCTGGTATTCATTCGCTGCTGTGTTCTGTACCCACTTAACCCTAGAGTAACTGCTTATACCAAACTCTGCCTAGCCTACAGTTAGGGGTGAGAAAGCTCACACTCACAGCTACTCTGGTCTGAACATTTCCCATTATCTGAATTCACAACATCTTCACAAAGTGATTTTCATTATCTCTACTTGGGAGCAGATGAAACAGGGACTAGACAGATGAAGAGGAAATTTCTTGAGGTCACTCTATCGGCAAGCGACTGAGACAAAACTGAAAGTACAGAATCTGGCTTCAAGAGCTCCAGCCCTTCTTCCTGGGCCCTGTGCTTGTTCACTGAAAAGGGTGGTGGCAAAGGGAGAGGTTTGGATGAGGATCAGTCAAGTGCAGCCACAAGAGAAGACTCAGGAGACAGTTCAGGAGAACAAAGTGCATTATGCTCATAGGTCCTTAACATAGGAGACACACCACAAAAGGCCACACAAGGAGTCACCAGGGTGACGAGAGGCAGAAAACAGGAGTGAGGGGAACATTTAGGCCACAGACTTATCCAGTCTTTATTGGGGCTTCCTCATAAGACTGGGTAAGGTAAGCTGGTTAGGGTTGACTAGTTTGAATAATTTTGGTCTGCCCGGGGCAGTAGCAGTGATTCCTCGATAGCTGGGACCTGTCCTATGAGGAGTAAGGTGGAAGAAGGCAGCAGATGGACAAGCTGTGGCTCTGGAGTGGCTAGTTTGGGTATTAAGGACAGTCCCAGGTCTTTGTTGTCTAAGAATCATTTAACCCTGAAGAACAGTCTTTTCCCAGCCAGAAAGATTATAAAAGATGTCAAATGATAACTGTTATGGTTTATGTCTAGTTGTCCCCCCAAAGCCTCATGCAATCATGGGGCGGGGACTTCTAGAGTTTGAGACATGAGTCATGATCCACTAGGATTATGTGTTACAATTGGTTCCTCCCTGGAGCATGACCTGGGCCTGCCTAGGATATGATTGGCTCCTCCCTAGAGAGGGATCAAGGGCCCATCCTGAGGTATGATTGGTTCTACCCTAGGGCACAATGGGCCCACGTCAGAGTGACTAAGCACAAAGAGACTTTTTAAAGGGCTGTTACTCTCTGCTCCTGAGTTGGTTGTTCTGCCGCCATGAACTGGATGCCCTCTGCCCTGTTCCACTCAGCCTTGGACCAGCCGAATATGGACTGAAACCTCCAACAATTGTGAGCTAAATAAACCTTTCCCTTCTTCATTTTGAGTGTCAGGTATTTGTCCCAGCAACGAGTAAAAAGTAACTAAGACAATAACACATAGAAAAATGTACAGGGATGGAGAGATAGCTCAGCAGTCTACATGCCTGCCTGGCAAGCACAAGGACCTGGGTTCAACCCCCAGTATTGTACGCCATGGAGGTCCAAGCTGCATAGTGAGACCCTATATAAAAGAAGGACTACATGAGAGAGAGAGAGAGAGAGAGAGAGAGAGAGAGAGATTTAAAATATAATACAGAACAATTTTGAATTCCTGAGGAGGGAAGAATGACTGCTGGAGACTCAGGTTGACAAAGTAACTTGGTTTTTGGGAAGGTTCCACATGGAAGTCTTCTAATTCTATAGCCATCACTATTCCCACTCATCATGTTGAACCCCCAATGCTCCACTCTGTCAAATAACTTATGAATGTGTAGCCCACAGGACAAGACAATTTGTCAGATTTATTCACAAATGTATTTCCAGTACCTAGGATGGTTATATGATAAACATTTACAAAGTAGAAAAATATTTATTGGCTTAATAATGGAATTAATTGACAATTATTCTATGAAAAGTACTCTGCAATTTTTTTTCACTACTGTGCAGGCTTTGAGAACCCAGTTCTCTGAGGAGAAAAAACATAAGGGCCAGTGATTCCGTTTCTTCTCTATAATGAATTCTTCCTCTTTTGTCACGGGGAAATGATGCATATTTATTGGGTAGTCACACACATCGACAAGATCTTCAGATGAAAATTTGCTTAATAGGTGAAAAAATGTCATGACAATACTTCAGTTCTACAACAGTCATCCTGGGTGGCACCAGGAGACTGTTAAGCTTTGTAGCTATTTATAAACTTGAAAATTGGTTCTCATACATCAGTGCTGTTAGATGAAGGGCTGTTTCACACCACCTTGAGTTTGACTTTCTGGTCTTTTCTGACCTCAACACCTCATCTGATAATGCCAAAACTATTGAAAACATAGGCTCAGATTTCTTTGTGTCCCCTACAGCTTCAACATCAACCTGCAAAAGCAGGCACAGATTGTGAAGAGTTTGCCTGAATGGCATCCACTCTCACGCGCTGCACTACGCGTCCTGGGAGCCATAAGAAAGCTCAGCAGGCCGCCACTCCCGAGCCAAGCTCCATCAGGCTCACAGCTGTCACAGCTCCTGGCCCTGGCACTGTCCTTCCCTGAGGGGACTAGAAGAACCCTTGCTGAGAGCCGTGAGTGTGGTCGCCCAGGACTCCTGTCATTGTCAGTGTTGGGCTCCCAGGCCCTCATGCTCAAAGAAGATTACAGTGGTCATGATGGCAACACCCACCCAGAGGATAATAGGAGAAGTCAGATAAACCAGCACCTGAAGTGGTCAGAGACAGAGAGTGAGAAGGTCAGGAAGGGGACATTGGGGAAACAGAGGCATGGAGCAGAGACTGCAGAGTGCCAGACAGCTTAGCTTGGGTTTGGCAACACTTACACATTCAGAAATAGCTTCAACACCCTGCAGCCAAGAATGTCCTTAAAAATAGCATTTCTGGAAAGGTGCTCATTTTTGTTTTCCCACCAAATAAACCCTACCTCTTATACTCAGTACTTGCTGCTATGAACTGATGCTTAAGTTTCAAATGTCAACATTCTCACTCCCATGATACACGATACTAGTGTTAAGTGGTGAGGTCATTAGGAAAAGATTAGGTTCCTGTGGTGGTTGATACACTGTGCCAACTTCAGGGGTCTGACACTTAGCTGGATGGGCAATCCACTCAGTGACATCCTGGCCTACAGTGACTCAGCACTTAGAGGGTATTTAGAGAGGTTCAGGGAAGCTTTTGTGCATCACTTCTGTGGAGGGGCTGAGATTTTCTTGGCATGGAAGGAAAGGAGAGAGGCTTGATAGACGCCGCAGCTTCTTCTCTTTCCTCTTTGCTGCTTTCTGCCACCTTGAACTGTTGCCTTCTGCCTGGTGCTGCTCTGCCCTGGAGCCAGCCAAGTATGGACTGAAACCTTCACACACAGAGAGCTGAATAAACCTTTCCTTCCTTCATTTTGTATGTCGGTTACTTCGTCCCAGCAACAAGTGAAAAGTAACTGAGACAGTCTCTTAAAAAAAAAAAAAAAAAAAAAAAAAAAATCCAAGAGAGGTCCCACCCCCTCTTTCCAGGAGAGAACTGTGAGAAAGTGCCACTATGAGCCAGAAAGTAGGCCCTCCCTTAGCAGACCACAAGTCTGTGAGCACCTTGATCGTGGATTTCCCAACTCCCAGAACTGTCAGAAATAAATTACTGTTGTTTATAAACTACAAGACTAAGGTCTTTTAGCCCAAAAGGCCTAAGACGTTCCTTGAAATCTTTCACAGGGAAATAATGTTTTCATTATGCAAATATAGATCTGGCTTCCAGGGCTGAGGCAGGGCTCAGAGGCGGAGCACTTGTTCTCTCCTGTGCAAGATCCTGGGTTGGATCACTAGCACTGCTAACAAACCAAATAGAAAACAAGTCCTAGCTTCCAAATTCTCCTAGAAGAGAGCATGAAACACCTCAAAGTCACACAAAGATTTTAGGACCTCTCCAGGAGGAGAAGAAAGGGGAAGGCATAGGGAAGACACGAGCACAGAAGAAGAAAACCTGAGATGTGAGCAAGGAGAACAGAGAGAGAAAACTGGCCCACCTCCCTGCTGTGCGAGGAGCTAGGGCTGAATCCATCTTTCATGTGCAAAAACTCTGATCAGAACTTCCAGCCTCACCCTAAGCAGATTACTAAATTTTCTTCTGAGAATAAATAGTAGGAAAAACCACAGCAGTACAGAAAGCCCCACAAAGACACTGCTGGACAAGATATCCCTGGGACATGCCTTTTATCAGCTTTCTCTTCTAACATTAGCTCCTGATTTTTGCTGTTTCCAAGACCTAGATGAGCAGCCTGCCAGAAGCATTTTTGGCTGGGGTAGTTCCCACAGCACCAAGCTCCTTTCTTGCTGATCCACATGCTGGCCTGTTATTACCCAGGAGAAAGGCAATGTAATCATTCCTTGGAAAAGCTGGGATGTTGGACTAAATAGAACAGGACTATTAGTTAAAAGACCGATTTCTGCACCTAATTCCCACTTTCTGGTGGCAGGGCTGCTCACAGTGCTCTGGAGAATATAGCTTGTCTCCTGGGATTCTTTCCACTAAAAATGGCATCTGGCTGTGGTCAAAATGTTCAGGTGCCACAGGTGTAAACAGAAATCAGCAGTTGGTCTACCTGTCTTGTGCACATGGAAAGGACACGGTTCTTCAGCTGTAGCCAATCCATAGCTGCTTCACAGTTGTCAAGACTGTTATTTCTTCTCTTTACCTTTTGATGCTAGGGATTGAACTCAAGGGCCTTCACATTAGCCACATCCCCAACTTATTCTTTCAGTTTTAGTTTTTTGAGACAGGGTATCACTAAATTGCTAAATTGCTCAGGCTGGGTTCTAACTTAAAGTCTTGCTGCCTCAGCCTCCCAGAGTGCCGGGGTTGCAAAGATGCACCACCACACTGCCAGGGTCCTGCAAGAGTTCTTATTCTGTCAGGGCTTCAAACAGATTCGTTAACATTAAGACAGCTGCAAAGAGCAAGTGGAACCTCAACACCAATACCACTCTTCTTGTGGTATTGCCACTAAGGACAGAACCCGGGACCTAGCACCTGCTAAACAAGTGCTCTGCTACTGAGCTGTACCCGTAGCCCTTACCTCTACCATGCTTAGATCTAGTCCAGATTATTAAACCCTGAACAGATTATTAATGTGAGACAGCACACTTGCAAGAGTATGAGTAACTGGATTACTCATATGGAGGCAGAAAGAATAAAAAAAAGCCTAGGGTTCGTGGTAAGCCAGGTTTTTGAAGGTCAGGAAAGCTACTCAGGGTGAATGGAGCCTCATCTGTCAGCACCCCATACCACGAAGAAGTTGAGAGACCCTGAAAGCACTTTGGTTGGGTTAAATACCCTGGATGCCCTCTAGATTACTGAATGCAAACATTGTAGATCATCCTGTTCTAGGAGGAAGCAAAACAGCCTAGGTTGCTCTGAATGCATCCTCAGCACATCTATCAGAAAAATCACAAGCAAGAGAGGAAATAGTTGGGTTGCCCAAGGTCATCCTAAGTCCAATCTCTGTAATCTGTAGGAGAAATGGTACTCTGGTCTACTCCAAGCCACATGCCTATCCTGTGGCCCACAGCCAGTGTGGTGTGCTGTGGGGGGGGGGGGGGCACTATTAGTAGAAAAGGCAGAAGAAACGTGTGCTGGTGAACAAAAATCTATAGTTACCTCAGAGTCCAGCTGTTCTATAAGTGTATTGAGAGCTCTAGTCCATGATTGGTGATGGAAGAGAATGATAGGACAGAACTCAGAAAAAGAATGAAGGTAAGAATGATCCAGAGTCTGTGCTTTGGAAGGCAGACGTTTCAATGAGGAAAGGAGACAACTGCCTCCAGCTTCATATTCCCATCAGAAAAATGCAGAGAGTAGCTCTTGACTCAGGGTTTGTCTATAGGTCTATAGAAGCAGGACCCAAGAGGGATGCTTGCTGTGAGTGGCCTTAGGAGAAGGAAACACCTTCAGAACAGTGGAAAAAGCCAAGGAAAATGTAAGTGTGGCTAACCCCTAAACTCAGCTTGATCTCATGGGAAACTCTGCAGAGAGGACAAAGTCGTCCAGGCTTGTGGCTAGGAACCAGGCCTCCACACCCGCCATCTGGCATTAGCTCCTAGGCTAGGGCCACTTCCACTGGGAAAGCAGTCATCCCTACACGAGGTGGCCATTGTTTCCCGAGCACTCAGGGTTATGAGCACACAACATTCACAGAAGCTGGTGGGTGGGTGTCTGGCACTAAAGGGGATCCAGGTGGGGTCCCAACCGTGCCCTCTCCAGGACTATTGTGATATCATGCATTTCAAGTGCCTTCCCCAACAGCAATAGTAAGCCTCACACAATGCATGATTCTGGCCAGGTGCTACATAGACAGAAGGCTAGAAAGCTAGGTCCATCATCTATGCCAACCCTGTTGCAGACTAAAAACATGATTTGGAGTACATAGCTTAACCCTCTGAGCCTAAGGTTTCAAATGGGCTACTAAGCAGGATCCAACCTGGGGCTGTTGTGCAGGTGATGCAAAACATTCCCTGAGATGCTCTGGGGGCAATGCCAGCCCAGAGGGAGCACTCGAGTGATTCTGAGTTATTATTAGCCTTTGTTGTCAGACCATCTAAAGGAACCAGTGTATTAACTGATAGACACATGCAAGTCACAAGGACACCAGCTTCACAAAAGACAGGAATAAGAATTTGCAATATGTAAAAGATGAAGCCAAGTGTGTTGATGGAAGCCAATGCATTTTCAAAAAGAGGACGTGAAAATTCAGCCTCTGAGGATGTATGTGATTCATAAAGACAGTGTGTGGGTCCACAGCTTGGCAGCAGCTCCTCCTGCCCACACAGAGCCTTCTGGGAACATTCTGGACTTCATGAAGATATACCAACCCGAGGTCTCTACCTTTAATTGGGGGAATGAGCTTTTTCCTACCTTTAACACTAAGAGGAGGGCATTTATGTGAAGGTACAGATCAGCTTGTGTTCTGATGTCAAACAAACTTGTGGCCTGCTCTGAACCCTAACAGCTGTGTGGCCATGAGCAGGTTTCCCATCTTGAAGCTTCATTTCCTGCTTGGTTGATAAGGCTTTGGAATATCTTCATTTGGGGATGCTGAGAGTACTAAGCTAATGGTACTTGCAAACACTTCATTCAGTACCCAGTCCTTAATCAGCGCCTGCTCCCAATTAGCAGCCATTATGATTGTTATTGATGTTCATTTGCTCAACAGATTTTTTTTGATTGCCTACTATGCGTCAGTACTACTCCCAGTAGCAGAAAGATACATGCTAAAGTTCCTGATAATTTGATACAAGGAGATGTAGGTAATGAACAAAAAATGTGAAGATGTGACTTAGTGTTACATAGGGAATTACAATAAGGTGATGATACAGACAGAGAATGAATTCGTAAGCCTAACCCTCCCTTTAGCAAGGTTTCTCTGTGGAAGAGAGGTGCAGGCTGAGACCTGAAAACTCAAGTGGGTACCAACTATTAAGTTACCAAGGAAAGCAAGAACAGCCAATATAAAGGCCCCAAGGTGGAAATATGCTGGGAACAAGCTCAACGTGTTTGAGGGACACAAAAATGCCTAGGTGATTAGAGTACAGAGGTAAAGAATAGGTGAGGAGTTTGAACATGGTCAGAGGAGAACAGACAGTTTCACACTTCAGGGAAGCAATTTCAGTTATAACCTAATAGGATGGGAAGAAATAGGATTTTAAACTAAAAAGAGATAGAATCTGAGATAGGCTTTTGAAAGTTTGCCTGGGAGCCAGGTGAGGTGGTACTTACATGTAGTCTCAACATTCTGGGAGGCTGAGGCAGGAGAATCAACAGTTCATGCCCACCTGAACAACTTAGTAATCTAGGACATGTCTCAGAAATTAGAAGTGTGGGGGATACAGTTCATGCTAGGTCCTGGGTTTAATCCCCCATACAGAAAGAAGAAAGAAAGAAAGAAAGAAAGAAAGAAAGAAAGAAAGAAAGAAAGAAGAAAGAAAGCAAGCTAGTTTAACTGAACAATTTTATCCAGAATTTAAAGAGCTAATACTGTAATCCTACATAAATTTTACAAAATTGAAAATGTAGAAACACTTTCCAATTCATGATATGAGGTTGATTTTTTTTTGGCGGGGGGCGGGGGGGGACCAGGGTTCGAACTCACGACCTTACACTTGCCAGGCAGGCACTTGTGCCACAGAGCTATCTTCCCAGCCCCCACAAAGTTGATTTTATCCAAACAAAACAGACTGATATCAAAAAAGAAAATGAAAGACTAATTATCCCCATGAACATACATGCAAAAAATCCTTAATAGAATATTAAAAAACTGAATCTAGCAACATATAAAAAAGTATTATGCACTATGAATAAGTGGAACTTAAATCAAGAGTGTAGGGCCGGCGAGATGGTTCAGTGGTCTAAAGCGCCTGCTTAGGAGGGCTCAGGTAACTGCGGGAACTGCAGTTCGATCCCCGGCACCACATGCTGCGCCAGCGCCACCACCAGGGCAGGCTGAGCCAGCCACAAAATGAATAAATAAAGAAACAAACAAACACAACAAGCAAACAAATAAATAAATAAATAAAATTTAAAAAAAAAATCAAGAGTGTAAGGTTAGTAACATCTGAACAATCAACTAATGTATTATACCATACTATTAAAGGACAACCCTACGTGTTCCATTTCATACAAAAAAAAATGCATTTGACATAAGAAGGTATAGCCACTGTGGAAGACAATATGCAAATTTCCTCCAAAATTAAACAGAAATATTATATGATTCCAGAAATTCTATATCTGGGTATCTACTTAACCCAAGGACTTGAACAGACATTGGTATGCTGATGCTCCTAGTTTCATCATTTGTAATAACTCTTATGTGAAAGTAAACCATGTGCCCATTGACAGCTCAATGGATATACTAAATGTAGCATATGCCTTGAATAGAAGACCTTTCTGCCTTAAAAAGGAAGAAGATTCTGGCACATACTACAATATGGATGAACACTGATGACATTATGCTAAATGAACGAGTCATACAAAAGGACAAATACTATTTAATGTCACTTATATGATGTCATAGGCAATCAAATTCATAGAGGCAGAACTTAGAATGGTGATTGCCACACAATTAAGGAAAAGAGCAGGGGAAGTTATAGTTTAAGAGTAGTTTTGGTTTTGTAAGATGAAAAGTATTCTATAAATGGCTGGTGGTATTAGTAATACAATAGTGTAAATGTATGTAATGCAAATGAACCGCATATTTTAAAATAGTTAAAATGATAAGTTTTATATTATGTGCATTTTATTTTCTGAGGGGGGGGGTCTTTTTGAGACAATGTCTCACTATTCAGGCTAATTTTGAGATCACTTTGTACTCCGGCTAGTCTTAAAGATCCTCCAATCCCAGTCTCCTGACAGCTGGGATTACAGATATGTGCCACCACTCGCAGCTCATGATCTTTTTTTCAATGAAATGAAAGCCGCTGGGACTGGGAGGGAATGGAATGCAGGCACAGCAACTTCAGAGTGCTCTCTTCCAGCCTACGGCTGTAGATCAGACTTGGCCATAAGCCCAGTTTTTCTATGGCTTCAGGCTCAAGTCTTTTTTTTTTTTTTTTTTTTTTTTTTTTGGTGGGACCGGGATTTGAACTCAGGACCTTGTACTTGCCAGGCAAACCCTTATTCCACTGAGCCATCTTCCCAGCCCTGTCAGGCTCAAGTCTTGAGTGACCTCTACTCTGATCCTCCAGCAGCATTCTTCCAACCATTCCTCTCCCATCTCCACCTAGAGTCAAATTCCAATATCAAACTATTCAATTTCTAATATTTTTAAATGCATTTTAAAATCTTACATTCCTACCATACTCCCTCCCTGTATGTTTAATCCATCAGCATATCTTGTTTATATTTGTATTTGCTCTGGAGGGGGTCGCTCAGTGTTTAAACCCTAAAGGTGCCCTGAGATAGGTTTCTGAGGGTTCTGCCTTATGTGTGGTTGAGGAAGGAGGTACTATTAGCATGTGCATTGGAATGGGAGTATTTTACAAGTACAAACTCTTTGACTGTGATTGTACTGGGTCATACTTGCTAGAAAGAATAATCGTAATTTGTAATTTTATAAATTCTATCCGGTAATTCAGAAGCATGGTAAGGGTTTATACACTAATTGGTATAGATATTATTTTGAAAATATTACATTTTTGTCAATTGTGTTGTATCCATCCTCAGTGTCAAGAAGACAGGTGTCCCGCTTATACTCACTGTCCTTTGGCTCTGACAAAATCCAGAGCAATGGTCTTTCCTGCAGAGGATGTCTGCTTTCTTGATGTAATCTGTTCTTTACAACTTATTTGTCTGCCCAGAATAGTGAGCACTACTCCCGAGAGAAATGGCATGGCTTGAAAGAGGAAATCTGACCAGGGCTGGTGTCTGGAGTTTCCATGCCAGACCTCCCATTGCGAAACATTTTGAAGTGACCTAACCACAACTCTTATGTGAACCACAGAAGTTATTTCAGATTCATTGATGTTACAAGCATACACACCAACATCTCTAAATTTTTTTTTCTTTCATTTCTCTCTGACTATATCTACTCCTTCAAATCACTGATAGAACATTTGTGAAACCTGATTTTGGATTTTCATACCCCACTTCATTAGCTATGCAGCCTTATTCAAATTCTGTGATGTAATTAGCTTATTTGTTCAGTACCAGAAGAGTACAGCCAAGTCAACAGAATGTAGTATTTATTTATTTGTTTATTTATTTGCAGTACCAGGGATTGAATATAGGACCCTGCATTTACCAGGAAGGCACTTATTCTACTGACCTATCTCCCTGGCCCAACAGAATATAGTCTTAACCCTGAATTGTACATGAGAATCACAGCGATTGGTTAGAAATTTTGATGCACAGTGTGTTGGTCATGGTTTTACTTAAAGGAACAGAACAGATATAATATAAGGAATGGATATTAACACAAAATATACAATATATAAGGAATTATAAGAATGGCTTACAATAGTCAGCCACAGAGTCAGGTGAGGAAGTGTGCAGAGGGTGTCTGCACACCCCGGATTGAAGAATTCAGTCCCAAGGTCTGAAGCTCACTGCAGTGCTCCGTGTAAGGCTCTATCCATTGGCTGATGGGTCTGAAATGGATGCTGAAGAGTCTGCGATGGAAGGTGAAAGATCCAAGCTGGAGGCTGAAGAGTCTGCGCTGCAAGCCAGATGATGAAGTCCAGACTGAATGTGAAGACTGAAGCTCTTCCAACAAAGTGGAACCTTGACTCCTTCCTCAGCCCCTTTATAAGGTCTCTTTGTGCTGAGTCACTCTGAGGTGGGCCCATTATGATTGGTGAAACAAATCATACCCCAGGATGGGCCATTGATCCTGCTCTAGAGAGGAGCCAATCATATCCTAGGCAGGCCCTGGTCACGCTTAAAGAAGGAACCAATTGTACCCCAGAGTGGGACTGCCGCCAACACATTTACTGGACCACTGAGTCATCCAGCCAAGTTGACACAATGTATCAACCACTATACCCAACCATACTCCAGACCATTTGCGGTAGTCTCTATGTGGTTATCGGGCATTAGGAGCAGTGAAAGATTCCTAGGTGATCCCAATTTGTCACAAGGCTGAGAACCACTGATCTAAGTGATTAATAAGAATTCTTATTTCTCTTATCTGTATCTTCCTGGGGTCATATGACATATCCCCAGGAACACCATTCCAAGGTGAGGATGAGGAGGCAAACTATATTGCAGTCACATTTTTGCCAGTACCCAGACAGTACATCTGCTGAGTCAAATGAGGACGTCTGACTGAACACCTGAAGAGCCAGTAAGTATATGATATTGAGTTCTTGAGAAAATAAACAAATAAAATTCCCTGGGTCTCATATAAGACCCTAATCATAATGTTAGGGTCACCTAAATTTAGAAGAACTACGTGTTTAGGGAGGCAAGCACTGTACTTCTTAAAGACTTCACCCAGAAATGTCCAACTCCACAAGAAGCCAGTGATGATTTTATTATATTTTGTTTCTAACAAATGGAGTGAGTCAAGAGAGGTCATGTTGAGTTTGCAGAACAAATTATTTTTAAACACTAATTTGACTTGCTGGATAATCAGAAAGTCATTGTTGGGTGACAGAATCCTGGGACTTGTGAGGCACTAAATTGTATGCAAATCTCAGATTTTGTTTTCATTGACTTAGAAATCAGTCGTTTCTTTCTATATAGTTTAAATCATTCCTACAGTTGAGAAGTGAAAAACTTTAATCCCCTTCAAAGGTATTCCCATTGACCTATTACAGGGAAACATATTCCTACCCTTTGCCTATCCAAGGAAATAAAGTAGTATTTTCATATTATATCTTTTGTAAAGCAAACATATTAGTTAATAGAAATAGTAGATGAGATTCTTACATGCTGCCTTGATCTATGTGGAAATAACACCTATGTCCATTGAAAACCATACTTTCAAAATATGATTTGTTGTTAGGCCCAAAATGTGAATTTTTAAAAAAATTTTATTTATTTACTTTGGAGAGGTACTGAGGATTGAAGTTGGGACCTTGTATTTTCTAGTCAAATACTTATGCCACTGAGCTACCTCCCAAGCCCCCAAAATGTGATTTATTATTAGGCCCATTTCTCTTCCTTAATAGTCTGCTAACTATAAGTGTAAGGGGCCTTATAATTTTTCTTTTACTTGCTTTTGTAATCTATATAATCTATATGCCATGATATCTGGTATATTATGGGAATTCAATGAACATGTATTGAATGACGAATGCAATACTATGGAGAGTAAAAGGGAGTAGCAAGTAAAGCAAATGTACATAACTATTTTAAAAGTTGTGGCCAAGGGTTGGGGACACAGATCAGTAACAAAATACTTGCTTTGCATGTGTGAGTTGAATCTTAGGGCTGTAAAAACTACAGTTATATCTGAAAGGAGTGTTAATTAAAGGACACAGAGAGAAGAGAGATTGTTGTTCCTGCTGCAGTGACAGTCATGGACATGGAGACAGTAGAGAAATGTGATTTTTCAGCCCAGCATAATCTTCTACCAACTCAGGTACCATGCTACATGTGAATGGCACCCCTATTTTGTGCAAGGCAATGGCCCAATGAACACAAGGAGTAGCTCCCAGTGAAAAAGACTGGAAAGGCTCAGACAGTAGGTTGGCCTAAGTGAGCTGTGTATATAACAAGATTGGACAGATTAAGGTATTAGTGATAAAGTAGGAGACAAAACTGGGATACTTCTTGCCCAATCCCTGATATTTGGTTATATAGGCAATGAAACCATCCAGCCATGGGAGGGTTGTGTTGTGTGAAGGACATAAGAAACATAATGGTTTGGAAGGAGAAAAGTAGTTAAATAAACAGAAATAAAAGGATATAACTAAATCACATGGAACATTCTAGGAGCCACCGACTGGGTCCAGGAGACCTGAGAATCCTCGCTGGGGAAGGAAATGGGGCTGAGGAAATGGGCAAGGCTGGAACAGTAACTTCCATGCATAGCCTTCAATTCACACATGGTTAGAGAGCATTTTTTAGGTCCTGGGGATATAAACTAGGGCCTCAGCCAAACTAGGCAAACACTCTATCACTGAGCTACACCCTTAGCTTACAAGATTTTAGTGAATTGTTTGGACTCAGACAGGGTCATCCTATCAGAACTGTTTACAGTTGTTTCATCCCCAGGTGGAAACCCATCAAAATTCATTTACTCTTGTCTTTGAAGTCATGAACTGATGTCATATTATTGCCTAAAATGAATCTGTCACCCTCACTACTACCAAATATAGCCTACATATGGAGAAATGTATTCTAAAGTTATAGATCCATGGACCAGGAACACTTCTCCCCTCCACTACCCACCTGTCTCTGATACCATCCCCCAGCTTCCCTAGGCAGCCTTTGATGCCAGCCTTGTGAGTGGGACCAAAGCTGCACCAGATTCTGTTAATTTCATTCACGCACCCCACCACCCAATCTATAAGTATTTAAACTGAATTGGGAACTCTCCCAGGGCATCCAGATTACATGTGGATGTCAGTGGCCACTACTTGGGCCTGGAGCATGTAGTATTAGCATGGAATATTCTTAGACAAATTGCCCTTTGGTGGAGAGGTCATTTCTATATCATGACACTTTATCATTGGAAGAGCCTATTAGTCTTTGACCATGTAGTCCTTTTTCTAGGAACTTGTGTGGCTGAATTATCTGCACAAAGGTTGTTCACAGTAGCATTATTTATAACTTACAGAAACTGGAAAGAATTAAAGTATTCATTTTGGGGTAAATAGGTAAACTAGTTATGGTACTCTTGTTTTCCCATACCAT
>PVKN010008294.1:0-25355 GCA_004027915.1 Capromys pilorides
TTTTTTTTTTTTTTTTACCTTTTTAAGACAGGGTCTCCCTATGCAGTTCAGGCTGGCCTTGAGCTCTTTTTTGTAGCCCAGGCTGGTCTTGAACTCACACCGATCCTCCAACCTCAGCCTCCCAAGTGCTTAGATCACAGGCGTGGGCCACTGGTGACCACGCCTGGCTTTTTGTTTTCTGTTTTCTGAGGTAAAGTAGCACTGTGTTGCAAAGGCTGGCCTCAAACTTGTAGAGTTAGGGCTTCCTCCTGCTACAGATTCTTGTATACCTGGCCCTACAGTTGCGTGCCATGTGTCCCAGTTTTTGTATTTTTGGCTGCTGCACTCACAACTTACTGGGGTTCTATGCACTGTCTGTGGTGGGTGGCCGCAGCTTCTCAATACACAGTGTGATAGGGGTGGGGGAAACAATGAGTTCCAAAATTGCAAGCAACTCAACACTCGGTGTCAGCCCTCTGGTTCTCCCCTCTGCATTCTTCAGATGGGTACAAACTGCAAGAAACTTGGTCTCTTTTCAGAACACCCCTACTTTCCCTCTTTCCTACCTCTGATTACACCTTGGATTCCTAACACTCTAGGGAGGGCGCGCCTCAGCAAAGAGGCCCTCCCCACTCGGAGTCCCAGAGCATTTGCACAGGGAGGTGTTGACTTTTTTTCTGAGTGCCCAGTGCTAAAATTTCTAAAGCTACTCCCTCAAGAATGTGTAGTAGTCAATAGGATACTTGAGATTGAAATAGAGCTGGGGGAGGTCCTGGGTTCAGAGCTGCAGGAGGTAGGGTGGGGTGGGAGAAAATGTAGCACTCTTGTTTTCAAAGGGTATCACTACCAGGAGCTGAGGGCTGTAGCTCAGTGGTTCAGCACCTGCTTAGCACGTGTGAGGCCTTGAGTTAATTCCCATCACCATATAACAAAACAAACAAAAACCTCATCTGATTTTCATTACTTATTTGATCCTTACAATACACCTGTCAAAATGTATCATTATCCTGTTTTATAGAGAGGGGTCAGAAATAGAATATGATCTCTGGATAACGAGCCCAGATTGGAACAGGCTTTTCTCCCATCTACACACACAAGAGTTCACCCAGAAATATCGCCTGGCATCCAGAATCAAACATATTTCAGTCTAAGGCCTCAGGATTCTGGGAGTGGGGTAGGGCAGTAGGGTGTTGATTAGCATGGAAACCAGCATCAACTGTCTTTAATTTAGCAGGTGGAGAGGTAAAGAAAATTTTGATTAATGACTGTGATAAGCATTTCCAACACTGTCGTGGTGAAGTCCTGCACCTATTGCACAGTCGGCCTCTGCAGTGACTGATGTTGGCAGTGACAGGTGACACACTGTTTTTGAAGAGATCATTGCTCACACTTTGTTCGCAGAACAGGACTTCAGCTCCTGCAGTAATCCTTTTTAGGAAGAATTTGGGACACTCTCAAATTGAATTCAGCACCTAGAGATAGACTAGATGAGAATGCTAATATGTTCAGACAATGTGCCAGGGACTAGGTAAACTTTGTAGCTTGTCAGGTTAGGGACTCTAATGAAAGTTGGGAAAGAGATTGAGAAGAGGTTGTGTCTCTAACAGGGACAGATTCAAGGGTTTACTCGGCCTCTGCCTGCTCAACTAGTGGTTTTTGGTAGAATGGTATGGCGTATTTAAGAAAACTTTCCGCGTTTGTCCTCCAATCCCCAGGAGGCAAACATTCTTCCATGATTTCTAGCCCAACAGCCTCCTTCCCAAGAAGTGGCCAGCCCCCCACCCCCCAAAAAATCCCCAAGAAGTGACAAAGAATCCATATCCCAGAGCTACCCCATTCTCTTGCCATCCCTCGGCAGTGATATGTCGCTGAGAGGATAGTCAGTAAGCTGACAGTCGTACGCTCCACGGACTGCTTCCTTCTTTCCCAGGGTGGTTAGGCCAGACCCTGCCTCTGCCTCCCCGTACACATCTCCCACCAGCCCCCGCAAGCGCAATTGATCTAGACTCGTAGCTCCCGACTCCTCCAGCTCCTCGTCTTCTCAACCCTTGGCTAGTAGGATGCGGCGTGGTGCGGCGCGTGGGCGTGCTGCGGGGCGACCATGGCTGTAGACTGTTACCTCCGGTTCCCACAGTAACAATCGAAAGCCACGGTTGCCCTGGAGACGCGTGGGCGGGGCGCGTGCCACTGACGGCACCGCCGCAGCTCCAGTCAGGCTGACGTCAGCGCCGCGGAGCAGGGGGGCGCAGCGCGGGCGGGAGAGGGCGCTTGGCGCGGGGGCTGTGCAAGTATCACGTGGCTAGCCGCCCCTAGCTGCACCTGGGGATTGGGAATGACTACCGGATGGTGGCGCCCGCGCTGGATCAGCACCGAGGACAGCGGCAGCGAGGGCAGCAAGCTCTAGGTTGCGCGACCCCAGACAGAAGGGGGGCCCCGGAGCGCGGCAGGCGGCCGAGTCTGCGGTCCTGGGGCGGGGCCAGGCGTCGGTGGCCGTGACTGGAGACTGTTACTGAGGGCGGCCCGGGCAGTAACCAGTCTAGAGCCAAGGTGCCGGCGCGCTGCCCGGGAGGGGCTGGCCCCTCTACCCGCAGCTGAGGGCGCTGCCGTTCCTTCTTTCCCATGTCTCCCACCATTCTTGGCCCCAGAGCTCGTGGACAGGCACGCGACCCTTGACGTCAGAGCCTTGTGACGTCAAAAATGTCCCAGCAGGGAAGCATTTCCGGCGGGGGCGGGGCGGCCTGGCCGAGGCCCCGCCCCCGCCTGGTCCTGAGAGGACAGCTCCGCGCGTAGAGGCGGGAAGCCGTGGGCGCTGCGGGACCAGCCCGACTGGACGGGACGGGGAGGGGTCGCTCAGGCAGGAATGCGGGGCGGAGGTCCCGAGGGAGCGACGACCGAAGCGTTTATGTTTCCTGCGGCGCCCCCGGCTCAGCTGGTCGGGGGCAAGGAGGCTGAGTCACCGCGCTGCAGGGAGGGGCGGCGGGGGAACGAGGGCAGGCGGCTTCAGGGGCGCAACATCATCTCCCACTTTCCTGGGAGGATGGCGCAGGAGCCCCACACATAGCCTTGGGAACCAGGGTCCGTCATCTGGGTGCTGGTCCTCCAAAGTGGCTGCGTCTCCATCTGGGCGCCGGCAGGGGCTGCGCGGGGTGGTGCCAGGCTCCGGCCCGCTCCGCCAGCTGCGAGGAACCCTCGAGCCGCCCACCTCATGCCCATGCCCGTTCCAAGAGACCCTCCAGCCTGCTGCCGCCCCAGGCCCCCGCCCGTGTCCGCGCCCCGATCCTCCGTGGCCCATCGGTCGCCGGTCCCGCTTACCTGGCGGGCTCGTCGCGTCCGCGCCCGCTCGCCTCCCGCAGCCGGGCCGGCGCGGCGGCTTTTATAGGCGCGCGTAGTACTCGTGCGGCCGCTCATTCATGCGGCCGCGGCTCCTACACACTGACGCGCTGCCGACGTCAGCGGGGAATTTAGGAAACTGGAAAGGGGCTATTTTTAGTGGCCAGGAGGAGGGGTTGGGGGGGGGGAGCGACAGGGAGCTGGGAGGGGAAGGAGGGTGCGTGAAAGCGGGATCGGGTAGGGGGAGCTCGCGCCCCCTATCCTGGCCTACAAGGGGTTAATTTTCCGGAACTGCGGACTTGGGGCCGGAGAGGATAGTGTGGCAGCCTGGTACAGGTTTATGACTCTCTCCTTCCGGAGCTCCGGTGTCCTGGGGGCTCAGTACTCCGCCCTGCCCGACCTTCGGGGTCCTCACCCGGTAGCCCTCAACCCCAATCAGTTCCAGGACCCGATGACATCACAGGATGCCACTTGGCGGTGTCACATCCCACCTGACTACTGTCGTGTTGTCACACTCTCCTCTTTGGGGGCATAGGAGAGAAAGCTGGACCCCGAAGGGCCTAGTACATAAGTAGAACTGTGGTGTCTGGGGAGCTCAAGGGAAGAAGAGCTCATGAATCTTGGAAGGTTTTGGCGCGGGAGCCAGGGGTGGGGGACCAGGTGGATCACAGGGAAGAAAAGAAGTTGAGGAAGGTAACTGGGGGTGGGGGACAAAACGCTGGGCAACCTCAGCGATTAGAGGAGAGGACAGATTTGCGGTACCCACCTCAGCAGTAATTTGTAGGGTAATTAGCAGAACTAGGTGGGCATGATGGCATAGGCTTGGAATCCCAGCACTCTGAGAGTCCAAGGGAAGGGAATGGCAAATTCAAGCCTAATCTTAGGAACTTAGTGACTTGGTAACAGCCTGTGCCAAAAATTTAAATTAATAATTTTTAAAAGGGCTGAGTAGGGCCTGAGAGATAGCTCAGCGATCTAAAGTGCCGGCGTAGGCAACCACGGGAGCTGCGGTTCGATCCCCGCACCACATGCTGCGCCAGCCCCTCCCCCAGGGCAGGCTGAGCCTGCCATAATAGAAAGGAAAAGAAAGAGAGTTTAGAGTAAAAGGGCTGAGGATGTAGCTCAGTGCAAAGGTTTTGGGTTCAATTCCCACCACTAACCTCAACCGGCAGAACTCATGAGTTTGAAGGAGACCAAGGGCTCAGCAGCTCGGTACCGAGGGGTCCCCAGAGAGTAGTAGGATCATTTCCTGGTGGAGTTAAGAGCCCATGCCTTGTGGGATACAGTTCCTTTGAAAAGTATGGGGGAAATGAATGGTCCTGTCCCCCTACCTTTATATCAGGGTTCCGAACAGGGGAGGACTGTGATAGGAGGGGAGGAAGTGCGAAAGTGAAGAGGAAGAGGAAGAAGAGGATAGTAGTGGTGATGGAGTAGGTGATGGAGGAAGAGGAGCAGAAGCAGCACCAGGCAGGCTGGTGGAGATGAGGAATGAGGGAAAGGTGGAAGAGTGCATGCTACAGGAGGCCCAGGCAGCCCTGCCACTTGTGCTGAGTTGTGCCAGGGCTGAGACCCTCCTGGTGCAAATGAATTGAAGGCTTTCGGGGTAGGGTAGGGCAGTGTGTCATCTTGAGGAATGGATCTGGGGCAAATGCTAATGAATAAAAACATAGGACCTAAGCACAGCAGCCCCTGGGGATGGGTCAGCAGTGGACAGATCCACTGCACAAGACTCGGGGCTGGGATAATATGACCCAATCAAAAGGTGAGAAAAAATTAAATCAGATGAGGTCAGAGAGGCTCTGCTTGCCTTAGGGAGGGAACTGGCCTCCTAGAGGGCTTCCTCTTTGCTCCGTTTGCCCTGCATCTCTGTTCTCTGAGTAAGCCTTCCTACCCAGTGGAGAGATTTCCTGTTCTTCTCTCTCTCTTTTTTTTCCCCCTGTTCTTCTGTTAAAGTCTAGCTCTAAGGGCACTTCTGAGGAGCCTTCTCATTATACCTGACTCTTCATATACTGTTCGACCTCAGCCTATAACTCATCCGTCAGCCAAGATATCCAGGTTCTCCTCTAGGGGCCAGAAGTACTTGTGTAGGGAGCACGCCATGCATATGTGGGGTGAGATGGAGGCGAGGAAGTGGATAAAATAGATCCAAAACACGCAGCGGAAACGGGGTGAGGCTCGGGCTCAGGACGCGGCGGAGTCAGGCTCACAGACGGGGATGAGAAGCCGTCAGGCACCAAAGCCTTGAAACAGAATGCGGAGGAAGCAGAGCCTCTGGGGGGCGCCCAAGACCTTGGTGTCTGTTAGGAACAGCTAGCCGCTTTTCCAACCGCCCCTTTCCTAGTGACTCAGCCACTGTCTCTAGCGGGGGCGTAGGGGCCCGAGGACAGCAAAGGGGGTGGCGAGCGCAGCCCCCGCCCGCCCTGCGGCTCCGGGCTGTTGCTAAGCTCTCCAAGGCCTCGGAGAGAGACGCTATCAGGGCGAACCTCATCAGTTACCATGGTAATTCTGTGCCCCAGTCTCTAGTGCCTGGCTACTGAGGGAGATGTAGCCAATCAGAAGCTGGGGTGTTTTCGGGGACCCTCCCCGTATGTGGGCGGAGGTCAGGAAGTGCGGGAGAAGGCGACGCGGTGCTTACAACAGTCGAGGTGCCCCCTCCCGCGCGCGGGGACACTTCCGGAGCAGCGCTGAGGTGCCGGTGCAGGGCCTCACTCCTAGAAGAGGCATCGCTCTCAGAAGCCGGCTTTCACGTGGGGTCTAGGACCTTTTGGGGGAGTTCCAAGCCGCTGGGCCTTCTGACATATTTCTCTGGGCGGGTTGGGTTAGAGAAAAGTCACTTTCTTGACGATCCTCATAACAGCTCACACGGGGATTCTGGGGGCCGGGGTGGGGTGGGGGGATGTCCAGCCATTTGCAGTTGATTATCCCGGGGTCCCAACCGCTCAGGGCGGGCTTTTCGATGACACCCCAGATTCACGGTGGGGGTGGCTCTGCGTGAAAGCTCCTGGAACATCCCGGAGATCTGGGACTCTGGGAGGGGGTGGTGTCTGTAAACTCGCGCGCTACCGAGTGTCACTGCCTGGACAGGGCCTGCGTGCAGCGGGTGCGCTGTGCAAGCCTAACACATGTGTCTGAGGGAGGATGGGCGTGTTGGTGAGTGGGTCTAAGGGGACTGTGGAGTCCGGGAATGTTTCAAAGGAGTATCTCGATCTTACCTACCTTTTTTTTTTTTTTTTTTTTTTAATTTTAACTACGTTATGACCGGCTCAGCCTGCCCTGGGGGTGGGGCTGGCGCAGTATGTGACGTTGGGGATCGAACTGGGGTCCCTGTGGTGGCCTAAGCAGGCCCTTTAGACTGCTGAGCTATCTCGCCGGCCCCTACACTACCTACATCAAATTTCCATAACTTTCCTCTCCCTACCAGTACCGTAATTCTCTTTGCTAGCATGACTTTTCCGAAAAAGAGCTCTATTCATAGCAATATGTACACCTTAGCTCAAAACCCCAGGGTTTATGGGTCTCGCAGTCCAGGATCCGGATCCCCGGGTGGGCACATCTGGAAGAGTGAATCTGCAGATAGCTCTCCCCATCCCCCAACCCGCGTCCGCATCTGCGAGCCAGCAGCCCAGGTGCGCGGGAGGGAGGTCGCGGCCTTGTCGCGCAGAGCGCCGCGCAGCCGCGAGGTGGCGCCATAGTTGCAGCAGCGCCTGTCTGCTTCGGCCGCTCCAGATAAGAGTGTGCGGAAAGCGCAGCGGGGCTGAGACGCGACCAGGACGCGGGGAGGACGGACCAGCAGGACAGACCGACCGGGGGCCCGGCGGGCGGAGGGCAGCGCAGCCACGTCCCCCCCTGGATCCGCCGGCAGCCGGGCCCGGGGCTTCCGACATGCCCCCCAGGTGAGTCCTCGAGCTGGTGACTGAGAGGGACAAGGGACCCGGGACAGCAGTCCTCGCGCGCTGGCTGCCTCTGGCGCATCTTCTGGCGCGGATGCCGTATCGCGGCTGGCAACTGGCGTTCAGGGTTCCGGGTGTCTCCCCTAGAGGACTCAGGACGGCCAAGCCTCAGCTTCGCTGAGGGTTCATGGCGGGGTCAGCGGCCTGGGGCCGGCTCTGCCCGCACATGGGTTAGAGAGGAGAGGGGAAAGGAAGGGGAGCTGTCGGGCGGGGCTGGCAGGGGCGCTGCCCTGGCACAGCTCGGCGCCTGGCAGCGGGGCGGGTGGGGCACAGGCTAGGAGCTGCCACTGCCGCGGGCAGGGAAGCCCGGCAGGGCTGCGGCTGCAGGTAACGGGCCGGAGGCCCTGCACACCAGGAGGGGAACACGGCAGGGTGGCCAGCGGGCGGGCGGGCAGGGGAGCTCAGGGCTAAACTTGTGGCCGCGTCCGCCTGGTCGCCAGGATTGGGGCGGAGAGGGAAAGTTGGGAGCCGAGGGACTCGGGTTAGCGTGCTCCTCTCGCCCTGTCTGAAGTTGGAAAACTTTTCCCCAAGTTTAGGGTGGCAAAATTCCGGGATAGAAGTGGCCGAGAGGAGTTGGGAAGGGAGGCGCCGGGTCCGCCAGTGTAGGGCCGAGGCCGAGGCCGGTCCGGAACGCGGGTGGGGCGCAGGCCAGGGTCAGGGCCGCAGCCGGCTGCGTGCTGTGCCCGCCCGGGGCGCTGCCCCCTCCCTCCCCTGGGAGCTGCGTGGCTCCCCCCTCCCCCCCACCTGCTTCCTGCCTCAGCCTCCTGCTCTGATATAACGCCCTCCCCGCGCTGAGGCCCGGCCTTCGTTCTCTGCCCGCCACGGCAGCCGCTGCCTCTGCTCCCGGTGCCGCTGCCCCTACCCCAAACAAGGGTTTGACAGCTCCCCTCCAGGGCTGCGCCGCGGTGGGCATCTCGCTCCTGTCCTCCGAATCACTTCCTCCAACTGGGGCAACTTCTCCCAAGGCGGGAGGCACTTCTTAACTCGGCTCCTTTTCTCCCCATTTGGGCAAACGTCTTGGCCCTGAATGACTTTTCTTGAAGCGGATATTTTACTTAAGTAGGGTAACAGTCTCCGAAAGGGTGACTTCGCCTGAACAGTTTTCTCTTGAAGTCCCCAGCACCCAGCCCGTGGGCCCCGCAGTGTCTGGGCCTGAGGTGCACAGGCCATCCTAGCCTCTTCTCCATCTGCAGTCGTTCTCCTGTGCCGCCTTCTTCTGGCCGACTGGCCTAGGCCGCCACTCCCGGATGCCCTGATTCTCCTACACCAGGGCCCAGGCCTTGGCTCTCCATGACGCCCCTGCTCTGCTGAGGGGAAGGGAAAGTGGAGGGGAGAAGTGCTGGGCTGGGTGCAGGCGGCCAGGGCGCTGCGCGGCTCTTACCCGGCTGGTGTGTGTCCCCGCAGGAGAGTGTGCTGGGCAGACGATGCTGGACACGATGGAGGCGCCCGGCCACTCGAGGCAGCTGCTGCTGCAGCTCAACAACCAGCGCACCAAGGGCTTCTTGTGCGACGTGATCATCGTGGTGCAAAACGCCCTCTTCCGCGCGCACAAGAACGTGCTGGCCGCCAGCAGTGCCTACCTCAAGTCCCTGGTGGTGCATGACAATCTGCTCAATCTGGACCATGACATGGTGAGCCCGGCCGTGTTCCGCCTGGTGCTGGACTTCATCTACACCGGCCGTCTCGCTGACGGTGCAGAGGCAGCTGCAGCGGCGGCCGTGGCCCCAGGGGCTGAGCCAAGCCTGGGGGCAGTGCTGGCCGCAGCCAGCTACTTGCAGATCCCTGACCTCGTGGCTCTGTGCAAGAAGCGCCTCAAGCGCCATGGCAAGTACTGTCACCTGAGAGGAGGTGGCAGCGGTGGCGGCGGTTATGCGCCCTACGGGAGGCCAGGCCGCGGCTTGAGGGCCACCACGCCCGTCATTCAAACTTGCTACTCGTCTCCTGCCGGTCCTCCTCCACCGCCCACCTCTGAGCCGCCGGCGGGTCCAGAGGCCTCGGTCAACACGCACTGTGCTGAGCTGTACGCCTCAGGGCCCGGCCCCGCCGCCGCACTGTGCGCCCCAGAGCGCCGCTGCTCTCCGCTCTGCGGCCTGGACCTATCCAAGAAGAGCCCGCCGGGTTCTGCGGTTCCCGAGCGGCCCCTGAGTGAGCGCGAGCTGCCCCCGCGGCCAGACAGCCCTCCCAGCGCCGGCCCCGCAGCCTACAAGGAGCCCCCGCTCGCTCTGCCGCCGCTGCCGCCGCTGGCCTTTCAAAAGCTGGAGGAGGCCGCGCCCCCACCGGACCCGTTTCGTGGCAGCGGCAGCAGCCCGGGACCCGAGCCCCCTGGCCGCCCCGACGGGCCCAGCCTCCTCTACCGCTGGATGAAGCACGAGCCGGGGCTGAGTAGCTACGGTGACGAGCTGGTCCGAGAGCGCGGCTCCCCCGGTGAACGCTGCGAGGAGCGCGGTGGAGACCCGGCCATCTCGCCTGGGGGGCCCCCGCTCGGCCTGGTGCCGCCGCCGCGATACCCTGGTAGCCTGGACGGGCCTGGAGCAGGCGGCGACGGCGACGACTACAAGAGCAGCAGCGAGGAGACTGGCAGCAGCGAGGATCCCAGCCCCCCTGGCGGCCACCTCGAGGGCTACCCCTGCCCGCACCTGGCTTACGGAGAGCCCGAGAGTTTCGGGGACAATTTATACGTGTGCATTCCGTGCGGTAAGGGCTTTCCCAGCTCCGAGCAGTTGAACGCGCACGTGGAGGCTCATGTAGAGGAGGAGGAGGCGCTGTATGGCAGGGCTGAGGCGGCTGAGGTGGCGGCCGGGCCCCCTTTTGGGGGCGGTGGGGACAAGGTCGCTGGGGCTCCGGGCAGCCTAGGAGAGCTGCTGCGGCCATACCGCTGCGCGTCCTGTGACAAGAGCTACAAGGACCCGGCCACGCTGCGGCAGCACGAGAAGACGCACTGGCTAACCCGGCCTTATCCATGCACCATATGCGGGAAGAAGTTCACGCAACGCGGGACCATGACACGCCACATGCGCAGCCATCTGGGCCTCAAGCCCTTTGCATGCGACGCTTGCGGCATGCGCTTCACGCGCCAGTACCGCCTCACGGAGCACATGCGCATCCACTCAGGCGAGAAGCCCTACGAGTGCCAAGTGTGCGGCGGCAAGTTCGCACAGCAACGCAACCTCATCAGCCATATGAAGATGCATGCAGTGGGCGGCGCAGCGGGCGCGGCCGGAGCGCTGGCGGGTCTAGGGGGCCTGCCCGGCGTCCCGGGCCCGGATGGCAAAGGCAAACTTGATTTCCCCGAGGGCGTCTTTGCTGTGGCCCGCCTCACAGCAGAACAGCTGAGCCTGAAGCAGCAGGACAAGGCCGCTGCGGCCGAGCTGCTGGCTCAGACCACGCACTTCCTGCACGACCCCAAGGTGGCGCTCGAGAGCCTCTACCCGCTGGCCAAGTTCACCGCGGAGCTGGGCCTCAGCCCAGACAAGGCGGCAGAGGTGCTGAGCCAGGGCGCTCACCTGGCCGCCGGTCCCGACGGCCGGACCATCGACCGTTTCTCTCCCACCTAGAGCACCTCTCCGGCGCCCGCCTCGCCGCAGCCCCGCGCGCGGCCTGGCCCAACATCCTCCTAGAGCGCGGGTCGAGAGCAAGCGGGCACTTCCCCGCCCGCCTGCCCGGGACACTAGTAGCAGCGGTAGCGGTGCCGCTGTGGCGGCCCCACCTGACCTCACTGCTTTGTGCCTTAGCCCGGGGTTGGGGGAAAACCCCGGGTCGGGGGTGGGATGGGGGAAGGGAGATTTATATTTTTGATATCAGCGTTGACCAAAGGAGACCCCCGGCCTCTTCCCACCTCTTCCTGTGGTTTGTTGGCCCCCTCCTCCCGGCTCCGTGCTGCTCGTTGGTGAGGAGGGGTGTCACTGTGGAGGCGCTCCCAGCCCTACCTCCGGCCCTTGCGACCACACCCATTCTCACTGTGAATCTCCCTGCTGGGGTCGGAGCGCCGGGCAAAGTTGGGGAGAGGGGAGGGGATTGAGCCTGCCGGAGGGCCCTTCCCACCTCAGCTCCAGCCCGCCCCGGGACTGATAATGTGAAGTTCCTCATTTTGCACAAGTGGCACTAGCCCCAGGGCCAACCACCAAGGCCGGGAGTTCTGGAGCCAGGGCACAGACAGCCTTGGCCTACCTGGTCTCCCGCTCCTGCGGTGACCCCTTCCCTTCCCTGGGGCCCCGGACCATATTTATTGCATGCGCCCCGGGTGGCCCCCCCATCCCAAGCCCAGTCTGGGCTGGAATTCAGTCTCCTTAGCTCCCTCCTCCTACGTTTGTATATTTCCTACCTTGTACACAGGCTCTTCCAGAGCCGCTTCCATTTTCTATACTCGAACCAAACAGCAATAAAGCAGTAACCAAGGTCCCCAATCCTTGCCACTCTCTTCTGCCCCTACACAAGAATCTTGATGGGCTGCAGCAGGGTGGGTGACAGTGCACATGGACACCCAAGTGTACAGGGTTGACCTTCCCTACCCCAGAAACAGGCAGGAGTCAGGTAATTTTGTAACTAAAATTTATTAAGGAAACACAACCAGTGTTGCAAATGGGTCAAAAAAGAGATGTGTCTCCCACCCACCCAGTCACTGGCTTTAGCCAGGGAGAAGAGTCAAAGGAGAGCCAGGACCTCATACTCTCAAGAGGCCAGTCTTCTGAGCCTTGAGGCCCTGAAGAATTTACATCCCTAAGCCACTGGCCTTGGTGCTCCTGCACCACTCCCCTCATGCTGGCATAGTCTTGGGCCTCTGGGAGGGCACGGAATACTCCCATGCTCTGGGTAGGCAGTATAGACAAATAGGTTGGGGAAATCAGCCTACTGGTCCCACCAAGATTTACCCTTCCTTCACCTAAGACCCTGCTTTCTCTTCTACTGCCTCCTCATCCCGGGATTGGAGGCACTCATTTGTTGGAGAAAGCCTCCGTGAGGTTGTGAATATTGGGTACTAGCTAAAGAGACAACAAAAAACTTTCATGCTAAACGGGCTCTGTACCACTTCCAGGTAGGAAGTGGAGGGAAAAGCTGGAAACAAGGTAAATGCTTCAGGCTGTGTAATGCTCCTCTAGGCACTGATCATCCTACCCACAGACTGGGCTGTTCCAGTCTGGAAACCTCCTACAGGGACCTGGGGAGCAACTAGGAATGCCTTGCCTTATTAGTTTCCTGTTGTAGGTATCCAAGAACCCCCATGGCAAGGAGCTGAGGTTAGGAAGTTAAGGGTGGTCAAGAGCCAAGAGTAGTCAAGAAATTTCTGGAAGGGGGAACTAAAGCAAAAGAAAGGTGGTACAGTGCCTGCCTGGCAAGCCTGAGGTCCTGAGTTTGATTCCCAGCACCCCTTCAAAAAAGGCAGGCAAATGAGAGGAAAAGAAGGCCACCCAAGAAGCACAGGCCTGAGACCAGATGTCTCTTCCCTGTAGGCCCACGACTAAGGGAAAATGGGACAAAGTGCAAGGGATCCAGATTGATGTGGACAGGAAGCGGAATAGCAGGATGGGTGTGTGTGTTCGGGACCAAGGCTGCTGTTAGGGACGTGTTGCCCAGAACTCAACTTGGGTCCACAGAGGATCCAAGCCTCGGGAAGCTAGAGACACGCCCTAGACACTTCATGATACGGCCAAAGCCTGTAGGACACATTTAGGACAGAGGTTCTATAGATGAAAGGGCCCTGTGATTTCATCTGCATCTGAAGGAAACACTAGAAATCCTGCCCTATTGCCATGGGAGAAAGCAGGGTAGTCCCCAGGCAAGCAGGCCTTTCCCATCCCTGGAACAAGACTGAAGGGAGAGGCTCAGGCTTGGGCAGCCCGTTCGGCTTGCCCACTATTCTGCTGTGGCTAGCCACCTCCCCACTAAATCTTGGCAGCCTAGGCGGGTCCCAGCAGCTTCCACCAGCCCTTGGGGTCTCTGTGAGGAGCAGCTCCCCCACAGCATGGCCACGGTGTGGGTTGGAAGAGGATGGTTTATTGTCGGGGTGGATTGGTGGCTCAGGCACGTGGGCATCTTCTGTGCTACACTTGGCACCCTGTGGCTGGTCAGGAATGGTTCCATTGGGGTGGGTCCCCTGTTGTCCCCTCAGCCCACCTGGGCCCACGCGAGGAAGGCTGGTATGTCCCGCACAGGCACATTCCTCGTCAGCGCCTTCACACGCAGATTCCGGTCATCCGTCAGTAGCACCACTTCCCTCAGCAGATGGATTGGCTCCTCTGTCAGTATAGAAAGAAGGGCTTAACTGAGGACAGGAGACAGGGCACAATAATTTCCCTGAAAGGAAATGTGGTTCTGGGGGGGTAAGACAAACTTTTTCCTCCAGAATCCAAAATCTGAGCCTAGGTAAGAGAGGACCACTCATGGCTACTTCTGCTCTGGACCCTGCCTTCTACACAGGACTCTGTTCTGCCAAATGCCTGAGGGATGCCAAAGACCTGTGTCCTGGGCCTGAACTGATAGAGGAGAAGCCCCTTACTGTCCACTTCTGACTGCATGGCTGGCCCTGGATTCACAATACCCTCTCTTTTTTGCATATGTTCTCCTTCTAAGTCCAGGAGATTGATACTTTATGCTTCTTGAGGTAGAAAACCAAAGATAAACAGAAAGCAGATACAGTGCTTCCAGGTATGGGAGAGGGGTTAGCTCAACAGAGCACTGAGGCCAGGTGAAACAGGCAGGGGTCCCTAACAGAACCATGCTAGGGAGCCTGCAGCTATGAGCGACTTATTTTTCTTCACTGAAGTAATTTATGCACATCTAACAACGGTACAGAAGTATAAAAAGAAAGAATTGAGATTATACTCCTAGCTCTGTCTTAATACTCCAGGGAAGGTAGCCTTTCAGATTTCTTTATGCACATTTACAAGTACATCTACTTGTACCTATATCTGTATCTTAGTTTTTGTCTTGTTTTGGGTTTTTGAAACAGGATCTCACTATGTAGTTTAGACTGGCTTTGAACTCACTAGATAGCTCAGCCTGGCCTTGAATTTATGGTGATCCTCCTGGCTCAGCCTCCCAAGTGCTGGGATTACAGGCATATGCCACCATGCCCAGCTTAGTTAGGTTTTTTTCTTACAACATCAAGATCATACTAACCACATTTTATTCAAATTTTTTATGTGCTTTACAGGTCTTTCATATAAGCACAGATAGCCCTCATTCTTTTTAGATGGTCTTTTCAGCACAATCTATTATCTCCCTTCCCTTCTCCAACCTTTGATGTCCTGGCAAGAATTTAAAGTAGGTCTAGCCATCACACAAGTGACCCCATCTTGGCATGCCCACTCCTCAGCCCCAGGCTGGACATTTCCTAGCGGAGGTCTGGCAGACAGTGAGGCACAGGAAATGTCCTGCTGTGCTCACTCACGGACTGTGTGGGATGGTGGAGACAGGGGATTGCAAACATCCACATCTGACCTGAATGGTTTCAGCTTGCCAGCTCCAGGCAGGGAGGCTAAAAACTGGCTTTCAGCCTTGGGTGGAGCCTAAGGGATGAGGGAGAGCTCATGGAGTTGATGGTGTAAGAGAAGGGGACAGGAGGAAAAAGGGTATGCTAGAGTCAGAGGACATGATGGGCAGAGGAAGAAAGTGGTGGCTTACGGTAAGGGGGTGCTGAGATCCTCTCCACTGCCTGGGCCTGGCCCTTCTGGCAGTGTGAGTACAGGGTGGTGGTATGTGGTACCAGGTGGGGCTCCCAGATAGCTGTCTGGGTCTGTCTGCAGCCCCATCGCTTCTGCCTTGGGCCTTAGATCAGGAGAGTCCCAGGCCTTAGGTCAGCCAACTGAGGCCCAGTGTTGCTGGCAGGGGTCTGCAGGGGTTTCTGTGGATACTATGAGACATTTTTAACAATAAACATCCTCTGTTTTGACACTGGTAACTTCACTTTGTTAGAAACCAGAAACTGTCATCTTGTCAGGCCCCATCCGCCATAATCCACATGATTTTAAAAATCAACATCGTTTACATATAAACATTTGGTGACGGTTTCTCTGTGAATCTGACAAGTTAATCTGCTAAGAATTCATACTGACAAATGAAGTTTGATTACACCAGCCGTTGCTGATGTAATTCTGATAGGGGCAGTCCCCAGGATGGCAATGGGTTCCTGTAGGCTGTCTGGGGTGAAGTGGGGTGTGTGTGTGTGTGTGTGTGTGTGTGTGTGGCAGAAGGACTAGTAGGGCCAAGCCAAAATACATCTGTCCTAAGAAACAGTTCTGAGGCTGAGCAGTATATTGAGCCACTTTTCCCAACAAGGCCTTCTCCAATCCTCCTTATCCCTCCATTAGGAGGTACCCTTCTAGGAAGCTACCTTGAGGCAGAACTCTTATCACTTGAACATTCCAAATCTGGCCCTAAGGGACAGTACATGTGAGACATGTGGCATCCTTTGTGAAACAGCAGTTAGAGGATCATGACTAGCTTCTGGTATAGAGACAGACAGGAATGAAGGATGTACAAACTTGGGAAGCAGGAGGGAGGGAGGGAGACAATCCGTAGAGCAGTGTGAAAGTCAGGACTGGAAAGATGAACAGAGCAGACAGATAGATGACAGAGATGGAAAAAATAGATGACATAAATGTAGACAGAAACCAAGTGGTGAGAATTACCAGCTCTGCAGATGACAATGAGCTAGGAGGTGCTAGGAATTCCCTCCAAAAGAAGAAATGTTGAAATCCTGGGAGTAAGGAGCAGAAAACTCTTGAGTGTCATTGACCTGTGGAGCTATGTAAGGAAGCTCAGGGTTGAGGGTGAGGTGGTCAGGCTCTTGGAAGAGCCATAGGGTAGGCCTCTAGCCCAAAGGTGAAAATTTTCACCAAAGAATTCTTGAAAACTGGGGTACGGGTTCAACAGTAAGTTCCTACTTAGTTCCCAACTCCAGCCAGCCTGCAAAATGCTACAGCTCATGATCACAAGAGAGCAGGGAGGAAAGCCAATTCTCGTAGGGAAGTACTTTGGCCCCAGCCCAGATATAGGGTAAACATTCTAAGATGATAAGCATGGTCAAGAAAAGGGAGTGTGTCCTCAGAGCTTTGAGGGTTGGGCTATGCTGACCATGGCTAGGACTACATAGAAATGTAATGACACTCTTGCTGTCAGCAGGAACTCACAAGCATCAAGGAAAAAAAAGGTAGATACAGATCAAGTGGGAAAGCTGCTCATCCTTAGTTGGCCCAGGATCCACCTGACATTCCCTTGGGGTGAAAGAGAGCTGTGACCAGGAGGTCTGACTTCTGGGGGTCAGGACATGGGCTGGCTTAGGCTTGCACAGTATTCCCAGGTCAGAGTCAGCAGAGAGACCCTTCTTGTGCTGAGGATGGGTACAATGATGTGCAAGGAGGATGGATGATATGAGGCAGAATCCAAACTGTACCTTTGCTGGTGGGCATGAAGTCCTTAGCTTTGTCTTTGCAGTAGTGGAGGCAACACGAGAGGATCAGGTCATCATTGTTACCCTGGAGGAAGACAGTGTGAGAAGTGCACTGGGCAGGAGGGGGTGCCAGGTGAAGAAGGCAAAAGTATATACTTTCAGGGCCATGTCCCAGAGTTCCTCCCGTGCATGCTCTGCCCTGCTTGGCCAGGTCTAATTGTGCTGTATGATCTAGGGGACAAGGACCTCCCCTCCCTGGACGTTAATGGTGGCTGCCCTCTCAGCAGCCCAGACTGACAGCTTTCCTTAGATTCTCCTTCCTGGAAAATCCATTCTGACAGTGGGTTGTGGTTTTCCCTTCTTGCTGGGGTCTTACCAGTTGGCCAGTGATGTCTTCACTGCGGAAGGCGATGGATTCAAGTTCATTGCCCCGGCTGGTGAGGGCTCTCAGGCAAGAGTCTCGACTCTCGAATCGCCGCTCAAGGAACTCAATGGATTTCCGCGCCTTTTCTTGTACCACACGGGCATAGCCTCCAGCACGGTGGTCTGTCTCTTGCCCCTTGGCCAGGCCATCCAGCTCGTTGATCACTGATAAGACAAAGCCCACAAGACACTTGTCTCAGCAATGAGCAACTGTTTCTGCCTCTGCCTTAGGTCTCTGTCTACTGATTATCATAGCTAGCCCCTTTAGACTCTAGAGCACACCTTCCCCATAGGAATCTTCTAGTGAAACTAGGGTAGAAGGGGAGCTTGAAAGGGCAAAAAGGGTTCTAGACTTTCTTTTATTTTGGGTGGGGGCAGGTGGGTGGTACTGGAGACTAAACCCAGGCTCTTTATACTGAAATAAGATTCTCAACCCTTTATTTTATTGTTTTAAATTTTTAATTTATTATTATTATTTTTATGTATTTGATACATGATCTCACTATGCAGCTTGGACTTACAGTGATTCTCCTGTTTTCAGCCTCCCCACTGCTGGGATTACAGGTGTGCTCCCCCATGCCCAGTCTCATGGTTGACTCAGTGCACCTGGGGGTGGGGGGGAGTTGGGCCAGCACAGCATGTGGGGCCAGGGATGGAATCCCAGGTCCCTGTGCTTGCCTAAGCAGGTGCTTAGCCCACTGAGTTATCTTGCTGACCCCTATCCAACCCTTTATTATTTGGAGCATCTCAATAAGTGACTAAGTTGTCCATGCTGAGCTTGAATTTGTGATTTTCCTGCCTTAGCCAACTGGGATTATAGGTGTTTGCCACCACACCTGGCTAGTAAGACTCTCAGAATTCCATACTGTTCTGTCCCCTTTTTGCTTCTTTCTTTGGGGCCTGCCTCCCCTGCTAGGAGGAACACACGGGATTTTCTGGAGCAGCTGTACTCAGAGTACACTTGCATTTTTCACCCCACTTTTTGAGACAAGGTCTCACTATGTAGTTCAGGCTGGCCTTGAGCTCACTTTGTAACCCAGGCTGGTCTTGAACTCACAACGATCCTCCTGCCTCAGCTTCCTGAGTGCTGGGACTACAGGTGTGCATCACCACACTTGGCTTCTACTGCAATTTTACTTACAGGATCAAATTGAAAGGGTTCCTCAGGAGAGGCAAGAATATGTAGCAGCTAAAGGAAATGTGAGGCACTTTCCCTCATACTTGGGCCTCTAACCAAGTAGAGACAAAGTCCCACAGCCAACACCTCTGGCAGAGTACAGGGAAGTCACCACAGAGGAAGAGCAGTCATAGCTTTACTTGTAAGGGTATTCCTCAAAAACATCCTGGGCACATTACCTCCTTGATACTACATGTGTATGTGTGTGTGTGTGAGCCTTCCTGCCTGCCTATGTGTCTGGGACACGGCTTTTTTCTCTGGTGAAGATTCTTTCCAAAATTCCAGCCAAAAGCCTGAGGTCAAGTGGGAAATATGCACTCCTTGGGGGCTCTGGGAGAGTTTGGGGTCTGAGGCCTCTCCTTAGTACAGTGATTCATGGCTTGGGGAAGCGACATGAGCATGCTGTTCCATGGTGAGCCTGGCACTCATTGTCTGGGTATTCAGAGACATTTTCTGGAAAGGGCCATGTGAGAGTACACACATGATGCCCATGCTTTTAGTAACCTGAGGCTGCCATGTCCACATGATACATGGCTGAGGCTGGGGAATAATGGTGGCTGGGTGCATGGTATAGTAAACAGAACATTAAACAGGGAAAACTGGTATTCTATCCCAAAATCTGCTTTCCTGTTTCCAAACTAAACAGGCATCAAAGGGGAAGCTTGTTTGTGCTTCTGCACCAGGCAGGACTTCTCAATGCTGGGGTCAGGCCTAAGGAGCACAGTGCAGGTTAAAGAGCACAAGAAACAAGCAGGAAAAGCTGTCAGCTTAACCCTTTGCTGCTCTGGGAATAAGGCAGAGACTACCAAGGACCACATCTGTGAATAGGATCCCCTTTACAGCCATGAGAGAATGCAAGGACCTCCCCAGCTAAGACAGGTTTGAAAGAGGCTGGCCTGTGTGTACAATACAGCTGTCAGTTCCAAGTACCCTTGAGGGTCATGTACTTTGCTCTGCATGTATCCTCGTTTTTTTGTTGTTGCTCCCTCACCACCAAATTAGGATTTCTCCAGTAAAACCATAAGTTCCGCAGAGCAAAGGCTGGATCTCTTGGGAACAAGAAGACTGAGCACATAATAGGAAGACAATCAGTGCTGGTGACTAAGAGCTTTGCTACTCTGAGGAGGCACCTTCTAGATCGTAGGGGGCTCCAGAGATGTCAGCAAGCAATACTGGTGGTATCGTTTCCTGAACATCTACCAAAAAAAAAAGTTCTTTTTTTTCCCCTCTAAAAACCTCCTGGGTCAGAAAATAGCGACCTATTCTGAAAGACAGCCCATTCCAGGACCCAGTGGTGGAAGCAGAAAGCCAGGACAACATGATAGTCTTGCTGCTTGGCCTTACTGATAGCAGTTGCTCTTCTTTTGAAGTACAGAAAATCTTTCCTTAGGTCTAAAGGCCCAAGAGTTTAAGAGGTTCTGGCCAGGCTGGCCACATGGGGAGGGGGAAGGAAGACAGGGAGGGTGGAGGCAGGGAGGAGGGCTGCTTCAGTGCCAACATTCTCAGGTGGTGCTAACGTGTTTCCCACAACCCCCCAGGGTTCTACAGGCTCTGCAGGGGCGGATGTTTCCTGCCCTTTGTTTCCACCCTCATCTGGCACTAAGACATTTGGGACTGGGAGGGAAGGCCCACTAGAACATCTTGGCATAGATGTCAGAGGTGGCTTGGCAGGCAGACTGCCAGTCTGGTGGCTTTTCCAGAAGACAGGGCTTTCAAACTTCTTCTAAGTGGCTGTGGAGAAGAGGGACATTTAATAGTCTGGGCTTCACAATCACATCTCCCAGATCCTCTGCCTCCACAGTACAGCCATCAGCTATATATTAGTTATATCAACTATACTGGACAAGAGCTCAGAGCCTAAAGCCCACTCCAAGGATGACCCACCACGGAGCTCCAAGAATTAAGGGTGCCCAGTTTATCTCCCGGAAGCAGCCCAGCTGTGCTCCTTCAACTGGAGGGTGGAAAAACAAGCTCACTGGGTCCTGAGATGCTGGTTCTATACCAGCACCAATGACCAGACAGTGGTAAGCACCCAAGTGGTAGAAATCCACAGGCATGAGCCAAGGCCATGCTCTGGAGGATTTCCATCAGCCTGGCCTTAGGGTGACACTAGCTAGAAGAATGCTACCTCGAACCAACAGAATGATCATGAAAAGCTACAAGACAATCAGACCAAAGGCATCTAACCACTTCAAAATCCTCCCAGCCTCCCTGCCAGACCACCCAGCAGCACTGCCGTTATCTGCCAGGGCTGAGTGTTTACCAATAACGGGAACCAGCTTTACTGTTTTACTGCAAGCTTTATAAGGATAAAAACAAGGGCTGGGCTCATACAGCCTCTGGTTGCTGGGACACAGGAGTCCATTTGCTCAAGCAGTTTAAGCCATGGATCAGCCATAATAATTTGAACTGCTTTGATTATTAAACAATTTTCCCTGCCCCACGCATTCTCCACTTCCCTGCAAATCCTGTCTTACACATGCACAGTGAGGCTCTGCCCGCCTGGCCCCAGGCATGGGGCATGTGTGGAGGGGACTGCTGCACACACGCAGGGCTGCTCTACCCTCCTGCCCAGCTCACCGATGAGGGGAACCACCAGGATGTACTTCCTGCTCTCCAGCAGTCGTGCCAGACTGGCCAGGTGGTCAATGAAGCCATTGGTGTCTGGTACAAGGAACAAGGGTCTGATCTCCAGCTCCATCTGTCTCATCTGACTCTGGTCCTCCAGGACAGCCTATAGAGACACAGAATGGTAAGGGAACCAGACAGTGAGCAGGCAAACAAGTGTGCGGGGAGAGAGCAGGGCCCCTGGCTGATAGTGCCTCAGCATCCTGTCCCCAGGGACCTCTTCCTCTTCAGTGGGCCTGAGGAACAGACAGCCCAAAGGCTGAGTAAAACTTTGACCAAAACACAGATCACACTCTGGGTAGGATTAAGAAATGGTACTGATAATATTAAAAATAACAGTTCTCTGAAAGTAGGATTTTGGGTTAAAAATCAAAAGAGGAGAGTTAAGTTCCATGGGTATGAAAGTGGTTTCACCTACGTCATCCAGATAGCACACATGAAAGCACTTCTCAGTCCCAACACCAATATCTGAATAAAATGTTATTTCAATTTACCTCATTTTGTACTTAAACAAAACAAACAAATCCACTAAAAATATAATTTAAACCCAAAGTTAAACTCAAGTAATATAAAAAACATGGATATTAGCTGACTGGTAATTAAGTAGTCTTCTACAGAAGTAACAGGGGTCTGTGCAAGTGAGATGAGTTAAGACCAAACTCACACATGCAAAGAGCTGATCAGAACTGTTTCCACCACTCTTCCCTTGCCTGGTGTAGTAAATGGTAAGTCTTTTTTTTTTTTTTTTTTTTTCCTGTTCTACTTTTGTTCCTTTACCACAGCTCTATAATATCCCTGTAAAAGGGATATTATTATTGACTTCATCCTCTTTTTTTGGGCAGTACTGGGGTTCGAACTCACGACCTTGCACTTGTCAGACTTCATCCTTTTTAAAAAATTGACTTTAAGTCATTTTTTTCCCTTAGTTTCTTTTTCTGGAATGCTATCTGGAATATCAAGGATTTGCTACCCTGGTTACACAAGTACTAGTGCAAGCTTAATTGCCATAATAAAAGTCAGAGTACCAGTCAGTCTCCCCTGTACACTTACAATCACTGCATGTGGCACCAGTGGTCTGTGTACCATTCCTCATTGCTCATACACACTCAGGGCTTTCTGTCCCACAGGTTTTCTCTCTCTCACGGAAGCTCCGTGCATATCTGTGGAAGCCCAATGTTCTTACATCTGACAGTCTCACATGTGTAGCAGTAGTCCACTGACTTAGGTTCTGGGTATATCTGTCACTACAGAACAGGGTCATTAACCATGCTGCTTCCTCTTCTGGGGACCATGGGCAAGAAGCAAACTGATCTGGTGGTACCTGCCAAGACAGTTGTGCTCCCTAAGTAGGGAGTCCATGGGGACCAACATAAGCCTGGCAGGCGGCTAGCAGATGGTAGCACCCTCATCCCTTCTCATGGCGTCTCCCACTCAACTACATGGACACAGATGTGTGCCAACTGAGGTGAGGCCCACAGTGCTGGGTGTGGCCATACACAGTCAGTGAGGAGGCTGTTCAGGCTTCACTGACAGTAACAGTAAAACTGAAAGGGCATGCCTTCAAATGATGGGGGTGGCTTCTCTGTGACCTGACAGGGACCTTTCCCTATGAGTAAACTGTTGCTGCCACTGCCACCACAGCTGGTGGAAGGCATAGGCCAGGGGACTCTGGCAGCATGAGAAATAATGCTGAGGTCTGCTGAAGTTTTCCTGCTGATCTCACGCCATGAAGGGAAAGTACCATTGCTGTAGGCCACCTTCTCAGGGAACTTGGGTCAATGCCTCTCCCCAGAGGGCTGCCAGAGAGGGTAACACACATTTCACCCATCTTGCCTGAGCATTTCAGAAGAATAGGAAATGATCCTGCTGAGGTTCAGGGTCCAACTCACTGCTCTTTGTCATACAGAGAAGCATTAATACTCCTGCTCCTCATTTTCCCAGGCTTCTGTCCACTGCATTGCTTTTCTGCTGTTGAGAACACTTTTTATGGGACCCCAGGTCTTAAATCTCTATCGTTCTGGGTGAGGGGATAGAGTAAACATTATCACTTGTTTTGAGGAGGAAGGAGGACACTGGTATCTGTAGTGCTAAGGACCCAGGTTCTAATTCAGCACCGTACTTTCCAACCACTGAGGAAAACATCAGTCTTCCTGCCTTGAGACATGACACGTTGCCCTGGTTTGACTCTATTAAAGAGGTGGAACTAGCTGCTGTTTGTACTCTGTGTGAACGGTTAGCTCCAAAGACTTTGTATCATCTTATCCTTATGCTGGCAGTAGGCAGGAGGGCTGTTAAGCCAGGCAGCCAGGGGGCAAAGTGAGGCTACCTGGGTGTTCTTATGATAGGACAGAAGCAAACTCTAGGAGCAATATCTAGGGAAACTTTAACTTCCTTGGGTTCTGGGGGCTTTGGCTTGTGGCCAGAAAGGTGAGCTGGCCAGGGACTCTTAGGAAGGTAATCTTGCTGGCTTCCCTGGGGATGGGATAGGCTCATCAAGTTGTGTGCGGCAGCCAAAGCTTGGCTGCCCTCATCTAATCCCAGGTATACCTTCAGACAACTTCCCTTAACCTGGCTATGCCCAGTGAGTCACCACACAACTACTTCCTGTTCCCCATATGCCCTCATGGAATCTCAGGAGGTTAAATGAAGCTGTGCCTCCTCTTTTGGGATACCAGTGGGCTTTGGGGAATGTCACATTTGAGTCACAGTTCTCTTCAAAAGAATGGCAAACTAAAGAGAGCCTAAGACTCTCCAGGCATTCTTCTATGGGTGTACACATTTCTGGCTCTTTCTCAGTAGTGTGTGTGTGTGTGTGTGTGTGTGTGTGTGTGTACTATTTGCCCTCCTAACTTTTCCAGATTTTACCCGTCAGATTCCTGGCAGCTGTGCACAGCGCTTGTGCTGTCTGTCACGTCCCATTCCAATCTCTGGGTCGCACGGTGAAAGAAGGACACAGGATGCACAGGGAGTGAAAAAGTGATGTCGGTGGGGAGAGTGCCAAGTCCCCACTCACAGCCATAGGACACTTGGGGAGAAGGGGGAAGCATGCTGCTGTGGAGTTCAGAGGCCGGTAGTGAGATTTATTTTTGTTTGTATGAGTAAAAAGCTGCAGAAGCCTATGGTGGGGCGAGGGAGGGGGGTGCAATCAGAATGCTGAGATTCAGACAGACTGCCCTGGCCTGGAGTCAAGTAGGCTGGCCCGGAAGGAGAGTTCCACAGGAACCCTTCTGGTGGCAGTTAAGCCTGGGACACTCTGGTTCTTAGTGTACTGGGAACCTGAGGAAAGTGCAGGCACTGCAAATTAGACAGGTGACAATAAGGCTCATGTTGATAGAAAGTATGAATGAGAGAAAGGATTTAAATCTGTTTCTGAAAGGTGCCAAGTTCTTTGAGTATAGGAGCTTCCTGCAATAAGCTGGTAGAGACTGGGAAAAGATATATACACTAAAACCTAAAAGGAAGCTAATAGGCTTAGGTCCTCAGGAAGGACTTCCAGGTTAAGTTCCTTCTTCTATGCAGTGGGGATGATTTTATAATGCTGACCTACTGAAAATTTAGACATTTGAGGATTACAAATAAAAACAATGCAAAGAGCTGACACGGAAGCTGTGGAACTTGGAGAACCCAGATCATGAAGCAGGATCAAACCAGGAAAATGCCTTTTTAGGTCCTCCTCCTTCTCAGGGGCTCCACAGGAGCATGATTGCTTTCTTCCTTCTTAGAAGCATGCATTCCTATGCTCCTCTAGCCAGAGCAGTTTTCACCACAAATCAGTTTTTTTTTTTTTTTTTTTTTTTTTCTACAGGGTCTCACTATGTAACTCATAGTGATCCACCTGTTTCCTGCCTTCCAAGTGCTGGGATTACAGGCGTGCGCCACCACGTCCGGACTCCATTGCCAGCTCAGCGTGCTCGAGAGCAGGACCGGCATGGCAGGCAGGGACAGGAACCGAACCCTGGCCCCTGCGCTTCCCTAAGCAAGTGCTTAATCCGCTGAGCTATACCACTGGCCCTAAAATGAGAGGTTTTGTAAATGTTTTCCACATTTACCTTGTATGTGAAAATACCTAGCTAATTGCCTGAAATATGTATTAGCAACAAATATGGTTTCTTTCCTTCCTAATTCTCTCTTGCATTTTCTATATATTCAGGAAGATAACTATCTGAGAAAACCACATGGGAACATCACTGGGGTTGGGGAGGGTGGAACAGAAAACTACTCATTTCTGTTCTATGACTCATGGTAGACAGGTGCAGTGGTATGTACCTGTAGCTCAAACATTTAGGAAGCTAAGGTAGGAAGATTGCTTGAACCTAGGAATTCAGGGCTATGAGAGCCAGAGCAAGGGCAATATAGGGAGCCTTTTAAAAATTCATAATTTGTTTCTCTCTCTTTCCTGTCTCCATCCACCCACCCACCCACCCACCCACCCATCCATCCATCCATCCATCCATCCATCCATCCATCCAGAGTGTCCCTA